>JAMLFT010005627.1:0-17258 GCA_026544285.1 Pachyrhizus erosus
ATATATTTTATATTCATAATTATTTATATATATATATATATATATATAAATTTTTTGAGAAAAAAAATTATAAAAAAATTTCACCTCAATTAAGAGTAATCTTAAAACTTTATTTCACAATGAAAAAAAATATACATACAAATTAGTATTAATACGATAATTATTTGAATTCAATATATATTATTAAAAATATATTTTATATATGAAAATCATGTAATTAAAAAATTTTATTTATAAAAAATAATTTAAATTTATAATACTAAATTAATTATTAAAATTAATATATAACATCTTCTTTAAAAGGTATATAATATTTATTCTAACAATTTCATTAATACATAGTATTATTGATATTGACAGATGATATCTATAACATTTTACAAAAATCACAAAAAAATTTAGAAACATCATTGATGATATATTATTAAAAAATATAGACAAGTCAGACAAAATTTGTGTAGATAAATTAGCACAAAGGTCATTCATATATCCTATATATGTAAGATATTTTTTGTATATCTTATTTTTTTACATTTTTAATTTTTACAGCATTTTAATTATCTTAATAAATGTTATATTTTAGTTTTTTTAATTCCTAATTATTTTTATTTATTTATGTTCAATTATTTATTATGATTTTTTCGTTACTCTAACAATTTTTCATTATTCTCATTTTTTGTTATCCATTATTATTTGAGTTTATGAATAGAAACTCTTCCATCACCAATTGATAAAGGATATGAATTTTTTCATCAAAATTAAGGAGAATTTTGATAATTTCTTTCAGAATTATTATATGTACTTTTTTTAATATATAATATTAAAATTAAAATTAATTGCATTAACATTTTAAAAAAGAAAAGTATGTAGGAGGATTAGTAGTGATATATATTAATTTTTTTAATTCAATATATATTGTTTTGCATTTACATTTAAAAAAATACAATGCATTTAATAAATATTAATTTTTAGACCTAATAAATAATAAAATTGAAGAAATTTAATAATGAACATATATTGAAAATTTTATTGATTAGAAAATGTTTTTCTTAACATATAGTAGGAGTATTTTATTGGCTAAAAAAGGTTCAAAGTAAAATAAGTCATTAGATGAAACAGATTCAAAATGAAAAGATATAATAATTAAAATTTAAATATAACTTTTATATATATATATATATATATATATATATATATATATATATATATGTATGTGTATGTATGTATGTATGTATGTATGTATATGTAGTATGTATATATAAAAGTAGCTGTTTGAATCTCAAAATAATTTTTTTCCTCCCTAAAATATATGGATATTTCAGTAAATATAGAACTACTCATATATCTACCTTAATTGTAAAAAAAAATTAATTATATTTTAGTACATATAAAATTAATTAATGAAGCAATTATCATTTAAGTTTTATCGTGCAAAATTTGAATGAAAATTAAATATACGTTAAGTATTAAATTTTTATATCAAAACAGTGCTGCAATTATAACACAAGTAAGTTTTTATATATTGATATACAATTGAAATATAAAAACGTACATACAATAATTACAAGAATAATTTAAATAATTATATACAATACTTATGGTAATTTAAATACATAATTATATTTTAATATTGATATTCATTATAAATATTTCATTGCCTTATATATAATTGATTAAATAAACATATCAAACGTGAATTTGAATCATAATTTGTTATATTGTGAAGGATTGGATTCTTTAGTTATACCCAATTCTTATTGAAATAATTATTTAATTTGAAAATAGCTTGTATTTCTTTTAGAAAGAAGAAAAACGGCTCATAGTTTAATTTATGATTTTAAGGAGAGAAGTAATTTCCCTTTCAGTTCTAAAGTGTTAAATTTATGACTTAATATAAATTAATTATTAATTATTTGAGAAAAGAGAAAAGAAGAAGAAAGGGAAAAATATCTTAGAATTAAAAAATAATGTATACATTTTAATTTCGAATAACAATCTTTTCATCTCATGGTTGTGATTCATTGGTATTATATATATATATATATATATATATATATATATATATAATATATATATATAAAAGCCTTTTTTCACTTATACGATTATTATAGACAAATAACAATGTTTGTTTAATAACTATAACAAATTTGAAATTTAAAACTACAGAACAAATTGCACACAACTTGCCAGGTAACTCCATTATTCATCTTCAAGACATTAACTTCGTAAATATTTTTCGAGAAAAAAACTTTAGATTTAAAAACACTTGTTTATTTGGTGTAGTATTCTAATTTCCGGTTCAAACCTCCAATCCCAAAATTCCAATTATTCCTAATTCTCATTAATTGTGTTATGCTTGAAAATTTCACTAATCCATACCAAAAATAATATAAAAATAATAATAAAAAAGATATTGCTCCCATACTTAACTTTTTTACATATCTGTTTCCAGATTTACGTATCCACGATGCTCTTGTGCTGCAGTGAATGGTTTACACAGAATCACCATCCAATACATCTGCATTTGTGATAATCCTCATGCCCATAATCAGGGTGGTGAAGAGTACATCTAATCTTCAAAATCAAAAGCAATAACCCTAAACCCTAAACCCTAAACCCTAAATCCTAAACAAAGGTATACTAACAAAAAAGATTGAAAATATTTATCATCCAATTCAAAGCTCCATTATCGCATGACGAGGGGTGTTTTGGGAATAAATTAAATTTGAACTCTATCGTGGAATGTCTGCTGAAGAAATTGAAATTTGTAATTTTTTCCGCAACTCGGCCAATACATACTTTCGTCGAATATCCTCACGCCGAAATTCATCGTGATTTTGTTTTACATTTCTAAATATTTTCAGCAAATTAAAGACTTGACTCACACACCTGAATGAGTGAGTAAAACTTGAGTGACAACAAAGAAAATGTCACTAGAGTTGTGAGGCATAAAAAGCTTCTTACTTTTGTGACGAATTATTAATGTGTAAATGACGGTCCTCATGTCATAAATCCTAAACACCTGCTTAGTTTTCAGTAATAAGATGAAAAATGGCATCGCTGATTTTTCCATAACAGAAAATCCCAGTGTTCCCAATCGTTTCTCAATCGAGCGAACAAAACTCACTTCTTCCAACAGATAATCATTCACATATTATTGGCTTGTATAAGGGTGGCTATAACTATCAAAATACATAGATGCATAACACATCCGATGGGGCAATATGAACTCAAGTTTCTAGCAGCCTAGGAGTATATAAATTTATTATAAACTATATGGGTGATGGCACATTTTCTCCTTGTTGTCGGGATGAACAGATTCTAATGTAAGGAAAGGAATGAAGCAGCATCTACCCAGTATCTGTTTTATCATCGTTTTCTTGGTACTGAAAATTGTGATGTGGAGCACTTTGGTTCCCCTTCAATCCTGAGAAAAACATGAGCAAACTCAAGGCAGTATCGGTACATTACTGATCATTCCAACTGTTTCCCATGATCCAGGACGAGTAATTTCAGAACATGATCACAAGTAAAGAAGGTATCATCATTTCACAGGATAATCCAAATTCAGTAATATACCATTTTCTCTTCTTTTGCTCTCTTACAAGGTTAATTTGAACCCCTGAGACAAGAAATCATCCCTGCGAAAAAGCTAAAGTAAGCACAACAACATGACAGAAAGACGAGGAGCGTTGTAAAATCAAAATTGGCCCACTATTCCATATGTGAATTAGATTAAACTTTTAGGGTAATTCGACTATAAGACAAAAGATCTCAGGAGACCGACTCATTTACTTTACTATTATAAGATACATACCAACCGTGAGATGCTTCCCTGGAATTTTTTTAAGTCCATCCACAGTCCAACCTAGAAAAAATAATTCTAACAAAGAGAACATTCCATGCATGCTCAGATTTAATTTAAACGGGGCCGCACTGCCTACATTGACTTGACATTGACTTGAAGAAGGCAAAAAGAGTACCCCTCTAGTCATAAACATCATACTGACATTAACACTTAATTTAATCAATCATTTCGCCTGTCATGAGAGGGGTGGACTTGGTTCAAGTTTATGGTCAACTCACTACTAGACAGAGCCACATACCACATAGTATATATAATAAAATAAAAATGGAAAAAAAAAAAAAATCCATTACGACTATGCAACTCCATCGTACCTCATTTGTGAAGGTGACAACAGAGAAGAGATTTATTTTGTTTCAAATAAGAAACAATGAGCATTGGTACCTTTTTTTCCTACTCTTCTCGTGGCCCATTCTCTGCCTCTCGCACTCATCACGCAGACTCAGTAAGGTTGTCGGGACAAGGCTTTCTACACAAAGCGTGCTTTCGACTGAGTTTCCAATTCCAGGTATTTTAACGGAACTCACATCACCACTTATCAGGTTATACCAACAGAGCTTGCTACGGTTCTGTTCAAACAAAACCCTGTCCTCATCCAAAACCAAAGGCCTCACAGATTTTAATTTTCCCGATCCAATGTCATGGTTTTGTGATAAGGTAAATAGTTTCTCCCATGAATCTCTAGATCCATACACTTTCATCACCCAAATGTCAAATTCAGTTCCCCTAATTTCCACCAAGCAGAGGGACCCTCCTAACAGAGTCACTTGCATATCAAAATTTCCGTTGACGGTGACAGGGTGCGGCACTTCGCAGAAGGTCTCGCTAGAGACGTCAAAGGCGACGATGAGATCGGGTTCGTCAGGTTCGAGTTTCCTTGTGACGACCCAGTGGAGGGCGCCGCCGACGAAGACGCCCATGGTACGCGCGCAGCAGAGGGCGTAGGGCATGCTGGGGAGGTTCTTCCACGCGTCGGATTTTAGCGTGTAGAGCTGGACCTGGGAATCGAAGGTTCGGTTGTGGAGATCGACGAAGTAGGTAATGCTGACGAGCTTGTAGTCGTAGGAGGCAGCGTCGTGGCCGAAGCCGTAGACGCGAGCGGCGAAGAGGGAGGATTCGGGGCGGTGGAAGCGGTCGGCGGGGAGAATCCGGTGCTTGCGGAGGTAAGGGTTCCAAAGGGCGATGTCATCGGCGACGTTGGAGATGCAGAGGAGGCCGTTGCAGGAGCCGAGGACCTTGATGCTATTGCTGTAGCACATGAGGGGGTGGGTGAGTTCCAAGGGAGGTGAGGGTTTGTCCAAGGATTTTAGGTCCAGGGAGTACAGGTGGGAGCGGTGGCGGAGAATGAGGCTCTTGTGGGATTTTCGGAGATGAAAGAGGATAAAATGGCTGGTGTCGATCATCGACCGCCACCACTTGCAGGTCGAGCGCAGTCGGAGGACCCACTTCACCGGCAGACGGGACAAGATTTCGGTCACTACTTCCACCGGAAGATTCCCCATCATCGCTGGGATTGGATTTCGCCCTATGCATGCATCCACGGGATTCATTCCTATTCTTCCCTCTTCTTGCAGATTCCCATATAATTTTCTTCTTTTTGCTAGGATTTGCTTCTAAAGAAATCCAGATAGCGATTAAGGAGTCAGTATTACTAACTGCAAACCTGTCACACGCGTTCGCATTTCCACAAACCGTTCCACATTTTTTTTTTTATATATTTTTTTTTCCTTCTACTGGAACTATGTACATTTCAAGTAAGTTTTATTTACCATATTATTCTTTCCCTAATTTATATTTTATAATTCAATTAGTTTTTTTAAAATGTATAAGTCAATGAAATAAATTCTCATTTCTATATAAATAATGTTATTTCAAACTTTCTAGGAATCTAACTCAATATTCTAATTTTAAAATAGTTCTTTGTTATAAATATAAAGATGATTTTGAGTAATGGATTGTCATCCTATAGAGAAGGATTTTTTCACATGATAATGGGATCTTTGTTTGGCGTAATTTTTGTAATGACTATTACTAATTGGAATCATTTAAGAGAATTTTTTGTTTTATAATAATTCTAGTAAATTTAGCTATTCGAGTATTTTTAAGTTTGATCAATTTAGTCTAGATAAGTTAACCACCTCATATCATGAAGAATATATAGTTATTCATGTCAAGAGTATTTGACAAAAAAAATAATTTATAAGAATGATTATCATATTATATTTTAAAAATATACTATTAACTTTTTTGGGATCTTAGTTTAGTATTCTAATTGTAAGTCCCTTTAATACAAATGTATGAAGATGATCTTTATGATTGTATTAGAGAGGAAAGGGAATTATATTATTAACAAAAGAATCTGAACTAATTTGTAGGTTCGATTTTTGCTATGAATGTTGCTTATTAACAGCTATCATCTAAGTGAGATTTTTGTTTTATAATAGCCACAGTAAATTTAGAGATTAAGTGATCTTCACAAAAGAAATTAGGTATTTGCAAACTTGGTCAACTTGGTCCAAAAAGGTCAATTACATTACATTTTTGAAGGTATATATTAGGAAAAACTTAAGTCTTACATTTACTAGTCATAAAGCCAAAATAATGAATACGAATGGGAGAGAACCTGATTAGCCAATTTTATGGGGTTAATTTAGATTCAACCTCAAATTCTAAGATGATATTAACGATTTACTTATCATATTATCCATGTGCAAAGTTCAACACTGTTGACATGAGAGAGTGTGTTAAAAAATAGAATCTCGGTCCCACATCGACAAAATAATGAATATAACTAGGAAACAACCTTTACTACAAAAGACAATTTTATGAGGTTGTGTTAGACACAAATCCAAAATCTAAGAGTATAAATAATGATAAAAAATTAAATATCTATCAAAGTATTTAAAAAGACATATCTACAAATCATGATTTATTTTTCTTTTTAATCTATCTTCAAATTTCTTTCTTTTTTGTTATTTAAATATCAAGTATCATTATGTGTGTAAGCTTATGCATCTAAATATATAATTATTTTTATTTTATAATAATTATAAGATTTGTTTGTATAAAATTTACATAAAACTAATTTTAATATGATTAATTTTGAGCTTAGTAAATCTAAATAGTTGTACTAATTTTGATTAAAATTTTATACTAAAATATGTGTTTTTTTAATCAATATACTAAAACATGTGTTATTACCATTTTTAAACAAGAACTATAACAAGTAATAATATATACATTAAGAGTAACAAGTTTTCAAAATGGATTAGGTTTCTCTAAATATATTTTTCACATTGAAAGAAAAAGTACACATACATTAACCCTTTATTATATTGTCAATATAGATTTTTCAACTTATTTAAATTGTCATTTATATTCAAGAAAAGTGTATTGAATTGAAATTTTAAAATATTATTTTGATATAAAAAAACATTGTAGATTTTAAAAGACTTTATAAAAATATAATAATTTATAAGATTTTTTTTAAAGACTTTTATGACTATAATTTTTTAGTTTGAATTTTAATAGATTTATAATATATGATTTGACAAGATTTTAAAGAATTTTATGAATTTATAAGATTCTAAATGACTAACTGGATTTGTATAAAATATTTAAAACTATAAAATTTTATAAAAAAAAATAACAAATAATCGATAAAATTTGGATAAAAAAAGTACAATTAATACAAAAAATTTCAATTTTTTAATAACTAATTGATTATAGTTTTATGTCATTTTATAATTATTTCTCTAGATTATATTAGTATTTCATGTATTGACATTTTCTTATTATTAATCGTGAATTTGAACAATAAATTTAAAATTGTGGTATTTATTAACTAGTAATACTTAAGATAAAAATTTGTTGACTTATTTAGTTAAAAAAATTATCAAAATGACATTAAAATAAAAATTTACTTGATAAAAAAATAAATTGTTTTTACCTTATTACAGAGAAAACATATGGGATTAGAAAAAATAGATCATTAGTTAGTTTATCATCATTACTATATTTAAGGAAGAGAGAAATAAATTATGTGTTATGAGAAAGAAAAAAAAGTCTAGAATTAGAGAATAAAAATGTTTCAAGAATTTGATTGAGATTGTTTAATAAGTGTGATATTTATACATAAAACTAAAAAGTCATATAAAATTGATTGAAATTCTATCTACAAAATAAATTATTGGAATTCATATGATTTTTAATACTATAAGACTCGTTTTTAAGTTGAAAAAAATTTCAATTGAATATCACAAATTTTTTTTGTCATTAATAAAAAAATTCTAATAATTTTAATTAAATATCATAAGATTTTTCTTATCTTGTTTAAAAATCTTAATTGAATACCACAATCTTTTTTATCAAAAAAATATCTTAAAATTTGTTAAACTCCTAATTGAATACATTTCTTTAAGTTTTAACAAAATAAAAATATATTAAAATACAAAATAAAAAACAAATTATTTCGCTCTACATGTAAGTTATCTATATTCTATTATAATTAAGGTCACGTCTACAAAAACTCTTAAAATTATGAGTTGAGTGTCTAACTAAATCTTACAAAATCGACTTATAAGATGATGACACTCTCCTTACTTTTATATACTAATTTTTGTTTCATCATTAATTGATGTGAGATCTTTAACATCCCTATTATGTCAAGGATTGGACATCATGAATGCAAAGTTTTATAAAATGTAACATGGGTGGTTTGATAACAACTTAAAATCAAATTATGTGATAAGCCAAACAAATCTCACTAAGATAAGTTCTGATATTTTCTTAAAAATATGAGTTATGAGTCTAACTAAATTTTACAAAATCAATATTTAAGGTGAAAATTATCTTCCACTTATATACATTATTTGGTTTCATCACTAATCAACATGAGATCTCTAATAAAAACAACAAAGGATATCGCATATGTTTATATTTACTACTTTTTTCCTTAAAAAATCAAGAAATGAAATATTTAGATTACATTTGTCATGATTGTGATTTTTTTTATTTTTAGTTTCTCAAATTGCATGATGATAATGATAGTGATAATAATAATATAAATCATACAATTATAAAATTTGAAAATTAAAATCAAATAATTATAAAATTTGAAGAAATTAAAATTTCACATATCAATTTAGGAACCATATTTACATGTAAAATTAGATTTCATGCTAACATGATCATTAAGTTTTACATCATCATTGGAAAATATCACTTCTGCAAATTTTAATTGATAAAAATTAAAATTATACAATTGTAATGTTTAATAAATTTATTTAGTATAATTAAAATTTATGAGACTAAATTACATATTTATAATATTTAAAAGATTTAATTAAAATTAAAAAAACTAAAATCACACTATCGTGATTCTTGAAACTAAAAATATAATTAAATCTTTATAGAAATATATTTCTTTTGCTTTGAAAAAATTGAATGAAAATAAATCATTATATTATTTTATATTTTTATATCATAAGAAAAATATAAACATATTCTCTATAAAAATTATTTCTTTTAATTATATGTTTTAATTTCAAGCTTAATTATTATATAATTTTTATTTAAGGACACTTATGTTATTTTATATATATATTTTTTCTTTTTCTTTTTTACATAACTAAGTTAGAAAAAAAAAAAAAAGCTACCAAATTGCTTAAGAAATAGATAATTTTATAATTTTTCTGTGTTCTTTCTTTCTTTCTTTCTTTCTGTTTAACTTATTTTTTTTCTCTGAACCAATAATATTGTAAAGGAAGGGTATTATATTCTTGCAAGCCAAATGCGTGTAGTTTAATAAACCATTGACGGTGGGAATCATGTGAAGTAAAGTAGTGAAGGCATGCAATATCTGGCAAATCAATTTTTCGAAATCATCGAAAGGGTTTTTCCACTTGAAGATATCTTCACGGGGCAGAATAACGTATCTTTCTGTTGTGAAAGTTTGGCGTTTCACCTCGTCCTCGTCCTGATTCCTGGGTTATGTTACGCGTATTTCCTGAGTTACTTTTTCTATATTTTATACAAAGTATTTGGACTGGGTCAGCAAAAGTACTTTACAGAGATTCGTGTCGGCTTCAAGAGGTCTGTTTAAGGCACAATTCAATTGAACTAATGGTGCAAAAAGCAACCTCTTAATTGCCTACCGAGCTACAAGAGTAAACAACAAAAGCATCAACTTATCTCTTATGTTCTTACAATTGAATCAAGAATCTATTTTATTACTTTTTGAGAAGGTTAGTGGCAGCTGTGATAAAATTGTTTTGGTGGTTTTGGGTTTTCTGATTTCAGGACAACCCTTGTCCACTGGATACTACTTAAAACTAAAACCAGCATGAATTTAACATTGAGACCACCTCATCAATCACATCCACCCTTTCATTTTCATTTTCTATCTCTAACAACACTCCGAATGGATGAGAGTATTTTTAACAAATCAAAAGTGCCAATAGGCCATCGTCTCTCTTCACCTATCCATCTTGCCCATAACATAATAATAATTATGCATACGTAAGCATCAGTATTTTCAATTTACTTCATGATATGCAATTCATCAAAATAATGTTCAGAAACCAATTTTTGTCCATCGCATAAACAATTTAATCTGTACCCCTTATTATTAGCATGATAATATTGCAAGTTGCATTGTTTTTTTGGCAGACCTGCTCTGTTTTTTTATGACACAGATCTGCACTTTTGTGGGTTAGACAGAGTTTATTTGCTTGATCATAATACTAGACTAGATACGAACAAGTGGCGGATAAGAAAACGCTGAGTAATCAGATATACAAACTTTATCCAAGGTCACGTCCGATTCTGCTTGCCTCCAAATTATCAATATAAAAAAAATAATTAAATTAATTTTAGATATAGAATGTTTAATACTATTATTTCATTTTTATTTATTTTTTATATATGAAAATGAAGTAGTAGTATTTAACATCCCATATTTTAGCATCCTAAAATATATGTTTGTGTGTTCCCGTGTGTTTTTATAGTTATTATATAATTTAAAAATTAAAAGTGGTATTCCGTAAGTGGCCGGCGCCACCTGAGGCTTATCAATTATCAACCACAGGTTAATTGAAACGCTTCCTTTAAAAAAAAAAAAAAAAAAAGCGATGGATATAGATTGGAAATTTGGAACTGGACTTGCGTGGAATGTCTTATCCCATTCAAATTGCTCACGACATGTATACAACTCCATACGTTATTTGTGTTTGAAAAACAATTAAATTATCTTGAGAAGCATGTTTCAATAGCTTTCAACTAAATTAGATTATCCCTGTATTATAATACAATCCAAGTTAAAAAATAAAAGTGAAAGTGACAGCTTAGTTACATGTTGATAGTAGTTTAATTTAATCATTTTAAAATCCTGATAAACAACAATTTTTCCCAAGAACACATGTCATCTAAACTGAACATTCGTATTCTTTTTATTTCGAATTAAGAAAAATTACAGATGAACACGCCGTCCTTATTTAATTTAACACCTATAATGAGAAACTGAGAAAAAGAGAAAAGTGTATATATGATTCGGAGCACGATATAATAAAAAGAAAGAAACAGTAAAAATAAAAAAGTGTTAATAACGTTATGATATATTTAGTGTCACGTATCATGTTTATAAATTAATTGTAATAAAAGAAACATCCTTTTAACCATTTGATCCAAAACAATTAAGCTGATGAAGTATAAATTAATTGGTATATATATGCAGGTCCCATGTCTTTTGCCGAGAAGATGGTGCTGTCTGTGTCTGGGGTGTGTAAATCTTAATACGTTTTCAACTTTTATCTTTAATTAATAATAAGGAAATATATTTTGATATAAATTGCAGTACCGTGAATGCAGTTGTTGATCATATTATGGATGACAAGGAGAATAACGGATGAGATTCCCGGGTGGGAAGCTTTCTTCCATGGTCCTGTGGGTGATGCGAGTGTCAGTGTGATTACTGCACCCCCTTTGAGATTTTATGGTCATCGGTATTACTGTCTCCCACTAGAGCAAGAATTAATCGTTTTATTATATAGGTCATGGCAGCTGTATTAAGTGTCCTGTTGAATATGTGTACTGTCTATTTTCTAGGACTCTTATTTTATTTATGTTAGCTGTTATTATTTTTAAAAAATTCTGTTACAAATCTGTATTTAAAACAGATTTTTCTGTTATAAATTTATATTTAAAACAGTTTTTTACAAATTTTGTATTTAAAAATATATTATATTCTTTTGCCTTCTTGTTCTTTGTTAGTTTTATCATTTTCTTTTTCCAATTGAGTGGTATCAATAAGAATGAAGACACATCTAAAGTTAATTGATATTTGGGAAGCAGTAGAGGAGGACTACGAAGTTCCTCCTTTATCAGATAATCCAATAATGATGCAGAAGAAAAATCATAAGGAGAGGAAAGAAAAAAATTCAAAGGTAAAAATTTCTTTGTTTGCTACTGTCTCTAAAGAGATTTTCACTAGAATCATGATAATCAATTTAAAATTTCTTGAAGGATGAATATGAAGGAGATTATAGGAATAAGGTAATGCAATTCCTAAATCTGATTCAAGAATTTGATATGTAGAAAATGAAGGAGTCTAAAACAATTAAAGAGTATGTTAATAAGCTTTTTGGCATTGCTAATAGAGTAAAATTGTTTGGTTCTTCATTCTGATTCACGAATTGTTGAGAAAATACCAGTGACTATCCTTAAAAATTTTGAGCCTACCATTATTTTCTTGGAGAACACTACGGATTTATCAAAACTTACCTTGCAAAACTAGTAAATGCGATTGTCCTTAAAAAATTTAAGTCTACCGTTATTTCCTTAGAGAACACTAAGGATATGTCAAAACTTGCATTGGCAGAACTGAGGGCTGAGGGTTATGTGGAAGGAGCATTGCAAGCTAAATTGAAAATTAACCAATAAGAGAAAAGCAAGTGGAGGAAAAATAAGAAAAAAAATTTACACACAAGAAGCAATTGTTAATACTAGCAACAATAATGGAGACACAAACAAAGGATTTCCTCCATGCAAGCATTGTCGAAAAATGAATCATCCTCCTTTCAAATGTTGAAGAAGACCAGTTAGAATTAGCTATGTGATTTTATCAAAATTTCCAAGATCAAAATGAGAAACAAAAGTTTTTCATTTGATCTAATGGAGGAGGAGCAATCTGCTTATTCAACTACTGTAAGGTTGGGTCATTTTCATCATGCACCCGTGTTGAATATGCAATGAAAGGAATTGGTTCATGGCTTACTACACTTGGATTCTAAGTTACCAACATGTGAGGCTTGTCAATATGGGAAGCAAGCAAGATTACCATTCAAACAAATAACTTGGATAACAGAGAAATTGTAGTTAATTCACATAGATTTGGCTGGACCTCTAATCCACACAGATTTAGCTAGACCTTAAAGGACTATTTCACTAAAGAGAGTGTATTTTGGTGATTTAAGAAGTGGATTGAAAAACAAAGTGGCTACATGATTCAAGCGTTATGGTCTAATAATGGAAAAGAATATTAGGCGGAGGCTACAATAGATGGGAAGACTCCTTTTGAGGCTTGGGATGTATACTTCATGGAAAATGAGTAATGGAACTGGAATAATGCTGAAAAGATGCCAATAGCGGACCCTTTGCAACATCAAAATAAGTTTACTAATGATGCACCTGTAAAAGGCACAAAATTGATCTCAAATATGAAAGATGCAATGTAGCAGTTCTTGAACTTGTAGGGTATTGTGATGCAATCGAGGATCCCAAATGGAAGGTTGCAATGCAGGAGGAGCTTGAAATGATTGATAAAAGGAAATATGCAAAGCAGATTCTTAAGAAATTCAACATGGAGAATTGTAAAAGCCTGAACACTTCTATATGCCATAAAGAGAAGTTAGGCAAGGATGATGGTTTAGAACAAGTGGAAGAAGTAGTCTACAGAATGCATGATGTATCTTACAACAAGGCCAAATATCTTGTATACAGTAAGTGTACTTTTAAGATTTCTCATTTGAAAGCAGCAAAAAGATTGATGAGGTATGTCAAGGGTACTTTAAATTATGGCATCAATTTCAGTTAATCACAAGATTTCAAGTTGCAAGGTTATGTTCAGATGACATGAAAACATCTCAAGTTATTGTTTTAGTTTTGGATCAAGGATTTTCTCTTGGTGTTAAAAAAAACAAGAAATTGTTACACACTCAACAGTTGAAACAGAATTTATAGCAGTCACAATATCTATTAATTAAGCTTTGTGGCTGAGAAAAATGCTAAATGATTTGCACTTGGAGTAAGAGACAACTACTGAAATAATGGTGGACAACCACACAACTATAATCATCTCCAAAAATCTAATTTTTCATGAAAAAACAAAGCATTTTAGCATCAAATTATTTTTCCTCAAAGATGTACAGCAGGAAGGTATAGTGTGCTTGAAGTACTGCAACACTAAAGACCAATTGTCAAATATCTTCACTAAAGCTCTTTTAAGAAACAAGCTGGGAAGAAAATTTGGAGTCGTCAATCATAAATACAAGGAGTGTTGAACATGTGTATGCCTATTTTTATAAGACTGTTATTTTATTTATTAAAATTTATGTTGGTGGTTATTGTTTAAGAAATTTTTTCTGTTACAAATCTGTATTTAAAATAAATTCTTTTCTATTATAAAATTTGTATTTAAAAACATATTATTATTCAATAAAAATATATTATATTCTTCCACCTTCATACTCCTTAAGAGTTTTATTATTTTCTTTTTCTAACCATCTCAAACATAAAAAAAAATAAAAAAAGTAAAAAAAGAGGGGGAGATGTTAATTCGGCACAACCTTTGAAACTTATTTTGCTTTTTGGGACTGGGTTTGTTTTAGCTGATGGAGTCCAATCTAGTGGCCTAACAGATGTGCTTTCCAGAGCCTTAGATTTCTTGGTAGATGCCCCATAATGGGCCATTGCTCCTGCTGTTAGTCTTATGTGTAGCATTATTACAGAATTCATCACATCTAATGATGCTACTGCCACCCTTCTCATCCCACTTCTATATCACATAGCCAGGACTACGCAAGTGCATCCTCTTCTGCTTATGGTCCCAGGAGCAGTCACAACTGAATTTGCTTTCTTGCTTCCAACTTCAACTCCATCAAATGTAGTGGGATTTGTCACTGGAAATACTGAAATCCTAGATATGCTCAAAATTGGCGTGCCACTTAAGGTTGCTGGGATAGCTGTGCTCTCAATTCTGATGCCAACTCTAGGTAATTAATTTATTATTGTCTATGCTCTTGTGGATAATTGTTTAGAGAAAATAATTCTGATTGAAAAAGGATCCTGATGTCTAAGTTTTGGTGTTGCAGGAGCCATTGTTTTCGGAACAGATGATTATATTCAATGGATGCAAATATAAACTCTCTTTGGTTGAGAAATTTGTTTCTTCTTCAAATTCCACGTTGCTACAAGTTATTGGTGTTGTCTATCAATAATATCATTGACAATTCTACACAACTTTCATTCTTAGCTTGCAGATCAAAACATAACAATTGTGGATGCCCAGTATATATAGATATCAGTAGGCAAAGGAGGAGGGGATAGAAACATCTCCCTGTTTACTGGCGGAAAAGATTTTAGCAATTTCTTTTGTAATATTTTCTTCCACCTATTATTGAAAATAAAAAAAAATGGATTGGAGATGTTATTACTGATTAGTTTCCGTGTGAAATCGTCTATATATAATATGTCACTTCGGGGACATCCATGTGCGTGGGCTCCCTCTGGTTTTTCAATCTTGATTACGTTTTTAAATTATTACTCTGATATTTTTTTTCTTAATTTTAGTAACAGAATAATAATTACCCAAAAAAGGAAAAAAAAACTGTAAATTGGTATAAATAAATTATTTTGTTACTTTATTTTTTACATGCTACTTCTTTTTGTGAATGTGGATTCACAAAATAGTACAAAGAATTATGCCTAATTATCAAATAAATTATATACTAAAATATTAACTATATTATTAATTTAAATAAAATGTAAAAAATTAATAAATGTATTGACTGAGTCCAGGATCAGGCCACCTCCAAGAATGGGATGATCTCAATCTATTATTATTTTTATTTAAATTCATCGAAAACTTAAAAAATTTAGAATAAATTATATTTATATTTTTTTAAAATAACATTTATTATATTCATACTCTTTTATTTTAGAATTAATTATAATTGTGTTACTTCATGTTCATATTAATTATCATTAATCTATATATGTGAATTTTTTATATTTTTTTTTATTACACTATTTATATAGAATATTTTATATATCAAAAATTGAATATTTCATACATATTATTTGTGACATAGTCACTTTTATTTAATAGATGATAAATATATCTAGTTTATGTACATTTGAATTTAGTTTTAAACAATAAAATAAACATAAAAAACTTATATATAAATCAATAACAATTAATATTAACATAAGAAGATATAACTCTAATAAATATTAAATTAAAAATATGTAAATATAATAAATAACAAATTAAAAGATTATAAGTGTTATTTATTTTTTTAATTTTAAAAATAATATTTTAGTTTAAATAGATACTTAGAACAAAATTATGTAAAATTTTTATTAAAAATACACATAACAAATACATTATATATTTTTGTTAACGAAATTAACTTTCTAACGATACACAAATATTTTTAAAAAATATATTTTAACTAGAAAAAAAATATAATAAGTACTATATTAAAGTTATAAAAATATAATTTTTACTAAAATTTAATATTTTCTTTTAACTCCAAGAATAAAGTGTTTTTATATGTACTAACTACATCTGGGCGCCCACTAAAGAGTTTATTACTAGAAAGATATCATTATGGTTACCTCACCATCATTATCGCTTAGTTTTTCAGTAAATACAATAAACAAAAAAGACTCTTAAAAATAAAAAACTTTGGAACTGAATTTATCATTATAGTAATCCACCGAAGAGCAAATAGATTGCCTAACTTGGATAAATGACTAAAATATCAACGATAATTATGAAATAGACACGCGAGTATATTATTTCTTCTTCTCTAACAGGCAAATATGAGGTTATTATTGGTTAAAGTATCTCTAATTATATAATTAAGTAGAGTTCCTTTAACTCCTTGCTGTATAAATTTTACGTCTTATTACTAGATATTACCTTTCTTTTATTTTGTACAACTTTAGGAACTCTCATCTTCAGTGATGTAATTGTAAAAAGTTTAATAAATAAAAGGTAAAATATGATTTTATTTTTCAAAAATATCTCAAAAATTTATTTTAATTTCTATAAAAATTTAACACGTTTTTAATTTTTATATTTGTCAAAAGTTGAGTGGATTTAGTCTCTCGT
>JAMLFT010005628.1:2836-17253 GCA_026544285.1 Pachyrhizus erosus
GTTCCCTCATTGCCACAGTCACCAAGTGATTCCACCCCTGAAACTCCAGCTGTTGACATTGTTGGAATCCTGAGGCAGGCTAAGTCATTCAACATCCTGATACGCCTCATGAAAACCACTCAATTGATCAACCAACTCAATGCACAGCTCCTCACTACTAAATCAGGTGGCATAACCATTCTTGCACCTGATGACAGTTCCTTCTCTGAACTCAAAGCAGGCTTCCTCAACTCTCTTTCTGATGGACAAAAGCTCGAGCTCTTACAGTTCCACGTTCTTTCAGACTATGTGT
The DNA here is from genome assembly GCA_026544285.1 of Pachyrhizus erosus. Lineage (NCBI taxonomy): Eukaryota > Viridiplantae > Streptophyta > Magnoliopsida > Fabales > Fabaceae > Pachyrhizus > Pachyrhizus erosus. The sequence continues at coordinate 3,129 of JAMLFT010005628.1, forward strand.
CTAGTTCCAACTTTGATACACTGACCAACCCAGTGAGAACACTTGCAGGGGCCAAACCTGGAAAGGTTGAACTGAATGTGATAAGTTACGGTGGGAGTGTAAACATCTCAACGGGTGAGGTTAACACCACCATCACTGGCATTATATATACGGATAAGCATCTTGCTATTTATAAGGTGGGAAAGGTGCTTCTTCCTATGGATTTCTTTGCTGTTGCTAAGGCACCGGCAAAGGCACCTTCTTTGGCACCAGAACCATCCGCAAAGGCTCCTAAAGCAGATAAGGATGATTCACTGTCCCCAGATTCCTCAGAATCATCTCAAATTAATTCCACAAATGAGAACTCTGGCACAGTGAAAATCAACGTGCATGGAAAGTGGGTGTCCCTTGTTCTTGGAGTAGTTCTCGTGACTGCATCGTTATCGTAAACCAAAATTGGTTTTGATGAATTTACAAACGTCCAAGCCATTACTTACAGTTCAATTGTTTTTTAGGCATTACTTACAATTCAGTTAATAATCAAGTGTGCTATATATGATTGCGTGAAAGGAGTGAGTATTGAGTACAATAGTGGTGAGTTATCTGAGGATCTGCGATTGTTGTTTTACTCTGAATTTATTCTAAGATGTGCTTGGCTGCTTCAACTTTTTTTTATGTACGCTTCAACGGAGGTTGCTTCAATATTTTTAAAGTTTATGGAGTTTTATAAGTAAATTTATCCAGAAATATTTTTTTTAAAAAAATTTATAAGTTAAAATTATTTGTATCCACAAATACTTTATATAATTTTTTAAAATATGAGAGTTTTTACAATTATTTTATATATACATTAATTTTAGTTTATAAATGAGTTTATTTTAATTTTTTAATTTTCTTTTTTTTAAATAAACTTACCCATAAAAGGCCTATTTTATTTGAAAAAAAATCCATCGTAACTCTGTTTCGAAACCTCCAATTTGTTAGGCTCATTGTGAAATGTACTTCAATATTTATTTAAGTTCAGACACTCACTAGTTGTAAAGCGTTTTGGATAATTAAAAGAGGTGGAAGTGGAATACGATAAGAGTATGTGCCTAATTTAAGCAAATAATACGTTGCATTGCGATACAAAAATATTGCATGATAATCAATCTTTTAAATTATTTATTTTCTTTATTAATTTTAGAAAACTTAAGCTATTTATTTTGAATTTTTACTCAATTTTCCTTTAAGAAAATAAATTTTGAAATATTACCAAAATTTTTCTTGTACTTCCTAAGATTTTGTTGGTAGAAAAAATAATATAAAAATAAATAAAACTTATTTTTTTTAATATAACTATTTTTTAAGGGTTGGATGTAACTATTTAGATGTGAATATAACCTAAGTACTTTTAATTTTAATGAAAACTTTCTTATCAAATAAAAAAATAAAGTAAAAATAAAAATATTTTATTTTAAAATAATAATAAATAAATAAAATTAATATATATTCACATTTTTATTTTTCATTTATTTATTTTTACTTCACAAACCCACATTTTTATTTTCCAGTTATTTCTTTCTTCTTTATCAAAAAAAAAAAAAAAGAATAAACAATGATTGTGGGACCCGTGTGCCACGTACCCATCTTGGCCGTGGTTGACGTTTGTTCGTTCGATGTGCAATGATTAAAACACCTCTGTGATCCAAATATTTGTTTGTTCAGTGCCAGTTTGATTTATACAATTGAAAATTAATTCTCAATTAATGATACACATTTTAGTAAAAATTTAATATAAAAATTAATGTTACCGCACATCTTAATTATATTTAATAATTGAAAATGAATTCTATAACCAAAAACTTAATTTAATCCAATCAGAAGTGAACTGATGCTAAAACCAAAAGCAGCGGCTGAGTGAGCTCAGAAGCAGTCCAAGACAAGACCACCATGGTCTGAGGAAGATGATTATGACATTAACAACCTTTTAATAATTTTTGTATGCGTGTCGTGCCCTTCAATCTTCCATTCCCATTCTCCATGTTTATCAATTTCAAGTTATAGCTTTTTTTTTTCCTCTGTTATCTTTTACTACGGAATAGCTAAACAATCCGTGGCGTTGGAAAAAGACACAAGAAACTGATGGATGAACCTAACTAGCCAAACATTCTGGGACAAACTTCTTTTCTCTGTCTGTCTTAAAAAGCAACCCCATTTGTTCCTTTTTGACTCTATCCTCAACCCAGTTTTAGCACTTGCTTCCAGATAAGTGTCTTAACAAAATCTGTGCCTTTAAATACAAGAAGCAAAAACAAATGGCAATAAGAATCTCGTTGGTTTTGTTCGTACTTTCTGCGTTGTATATCCCACAAGGCAATGGGAGAGTCACAGATGCTGTTTGTTTTGCTTTGGTTCTTCTTCCTTTATGCCCCTTCTTCGTTTTGTGCAAATGTCACATACGACCACAGAGCATTGGTCATCGATGGCAAGCGCCGAGTCTTGGTCTCTGGTTCCATTCATTACCCTCGGAGCACTCCGGAGGTTATGTTCATTACCCTCTTTCTATGTTTGTGTAATGTATATTCCTTTTTTTACCTTTGTCTTTGAAGTTTGGACTTAAAAGGGGTAGTGTGTGTTGTTGCAGATGTGGCCAGACCTCATTCAGAAATCCAAGAATGGAGGACTTGATGTGATTGAGACTTATGTTTTCTGGAACTTACACGAACCAGTTCGAGGCCAGGTTCTCTTCTGTGTTCTGTTAATGTTATTTTTACCATTTTTGTTTTGTTTCTGTCCTTCTCTGTCTCTTGCATTGAATTGTATTATTTGTATGTGTGTGTCATTTTTCATACAAGTAAAATATATATCAGAGGGTCCAAATCAAAACCAAAAGTGAAAGTATGCAGCTTAGGAAAATAAATGATCATTGTTTCACAGTTTTCACAGATAAAATGAACAGTGTAGTTTAATCTTAAAAGCATGAAATTGGGAGGAATATTTGTCATTGTCAATCATAAGGCATAAATTGGAAACAGTTTATAAAGTTTGGGTCTAATCAATGATGGATTATGTACTTTGGCTTGGCAGTATAATTTTGAAGGTAGGGGCGATTTGGTCAAATTTGTGAAGGCAGTAGCAGCAGCAGGTCTATATGTGCATCTCCGGATTGGCCCATACGCATGTGCTGAATGGAACTACGGGTAAATTTGGATCCATTTTATGTATCTTTTTACAAGGATGTTCATACCTGATCATGGCCTTTAACTTTTCTGAACAGAGGTTTCCCTCTTTGGCTGCATTTTATTCCGGGAATCCAGTTCCGAACTGATAACAAACTATTTGAAGTAGTTATGCCTATCTTTTCTCCATGTTTCATCTTGCTGCATCTGCTTCCTTCTATAATGTGAAATTGAATTGTCTTCAGGCAGAAATGAAGCGGTTCACTGCTAAGATTGTGGAAATGATGAAGCAAGAGAACCTCTATGCATCACAGGGAGGACCTATTATTTTGTCTCAGGTTTTTCTTAAATTTTATTAATTTCATTTCAATTTTTCTTTTATGAGAAATTATGTCATCCAGATGTTAAAGCATAATATAGACAGACAGTTCTGAATTCCTAATGGCCTACTGCCTACTTTTTAAATGTGAAAATGTTATGTACTTTCTAATTCCAGATTGAAAATGAGTATGGGAACATTGATGCGGATTATGGACCTGCTGCTAAATCCTATATCAAATGGGCAGCATCAATGGCAACATCTCTTAATACAGGGGTTCCTTGGGTAATGTGCCAACAGATAGATGCTCCTGATCCTATTGTAAGTTTTCTCCTTTTAGCCATCTAAAATTATTCTGAATAGTTTATGTCTTAGGTCTCTACAAGTGATATGTAGTTTATGTTTTACAATATTGTCTATCTTCCTGATTCCTGAATAGAGCAATCTTGCTATGCTTTTTTTTGGTGAATGGCAAACAGCAATCTTACTATGACTTTGTCTACAATCATCCTAATTCATTGTTAATTTCATAATTTGTTATATTAACTACTCTCAGATTAACACATGCAATGGATTTTACTGCGATCAATTCAAACCAAACTCTAATGCAAAACCAAAAATATGGACTGAGGGTTATACTGGATGGTTAGTGTCCTTTTCTGTATAAATCGTTAGTTATTTGAATGTCATACTCAAAATTTGATCTGATTGATGGTGTATCTCCTTTCTCATTCAACACTATTTTTATTTTTCTTGTAACCTATTGAATTTTATAAAACCGTAGGTTTCTTTCATTTGGTGATGCTGTACCTCACAGACCAGTGGAAGATCTTGCATTTGCTGTGGCACGCTTTTACCAGCGAGGTGGAACTTTTCAAAATTACTATATGGTAATACAACCTTACATGATGTTTAAGGCTTTAAGCTATTTAAGATAGGAAACACGATGATGCCAAAAAAGTTTTGCTTGCTTGATCTGAAACAGTACCATGGAGGGACTAATTTTGGCCGGGCTTCTGGTGGACCTTTTGTTGCTAGTAGTTATGATTATGATGCACCAATTGATGAGTATGGTACGAAGTCTTTCAACCTTCATATTTCATATTTGCTGTTGACTCTAGAATTATATAAACTAGTCAACCTTGCTTCCATATGCAGTCAAGAAGAAATAAACAGTATTGTAACTTTTGACATCATATTATCATTTTATTGCAACTTGACATCTTATTCCATATGTAGATGACAAAACTGAAAATTATGTATGTTATTCTGAAAGTCTCTGAACTGCATGATGCAGGAATTATTAGACAGCCTAAGTGGGGCCATCTTAAAGATGTGCATAAGGCCATAAAACTTTGTGAAGAAGCACTCGTGGCTACTGATCCATCAATTACATCTCTTGGACCAAATATAGAGGTAATAAGTGGTCCTTTCAAATTTAGGCCAGAATTTCTGGATTATCTTAGTGGCTTAAATGACTCATTTTATCAATTTTTTATGTTCTGTCCTGAGAAATGACTTGAAGAGTGTGGAGGTCCACTGGATCTTTGTCAATTTGTCATATTTTTCTATGGTTCCTGCCTTCTTCCCATTTTTATGTTGCTTTTTATTGATTTGGGAAATATGCTGCTGTCTGATGATGCTAGTTTTTAGTGTTAATACTTGTTTTACATGCTTTATGAAGATTTTGTCTCTTCTTTGCACATAATATACACTGTTAAGTGAACCATCTGTAAGCTTCAATGTAGGGTAAAGGAGCATGAATGTCAAACTCCTTAACATTTAGAATCAGTTATCCCAAAGGCTTAAACAGTTCAATGACATGAATGGTTTAATTACTTAACATTAACTATTCAAACCCAGGCTGCAGTTTACAAGACAGGAGCTGTATGTGCAGCCTTCCTTGCCAACATTGCCACATCTGATGCAAAAGTGATCTTCAATGGAAATTCATATCACTTGCCTGCATGGTCTGTGAGCATCTTACCAGACTGCAAGAATGTAGTGCTTAATACTGCAAAGGTTTGCCTTTTCAAGTTTGCAATCAAAATAGATAGTTCAATTGAATTAAGTTACTTGCAGAATGCATGTGAATAATCTATCTATAGTTTAGATCTTTTCTTTCATTTTCTAGTACAAGTGGCATAACTTGTAGTTATTTATGATATGACAGATTAATTCTGCATCTATGATTTCAAGCTTCACAACTGAATCTTTGAACGAAGAGGTTGGTTCTTTGGATGATTCTGGCTCAGGATGGAGTTGGATTAGTGAACCTATCGGCATTTCAAAGGCTGATTATTTTTCAAAATTTGGATTACTAGAGCAAATAAATACAACTGCTGATAGAAGTGATTACTTGTGGTACTCATTAAGGTATATAGTATACCTTCTAGGTTGAGAAAGCTTTCTTCTGACTTGCAATTCTCTGTCCCACAGTAATACTTTTCATGATTTTTCTGCAGCATTGATCTTGATGCTGGTTCTCAAACTATCCTTCACATTGAATCCCTTGGTCATGCTCTTCATGCTTTCATAAATGGAAAGCATGCAGGTAAATAAAATTTAAAGCGATGACATACGATGATGTCTTCTTGTGAGTTAAATATTTTGGATGCCCCTATATGTTCTTGTTTAAACTCCTTGGCAGTATTTTAAGGCCTGACAAAGAAGCATGTCTCTTACCCCTCTTAAGCTCAAAGCTTCTTTATTTGAAGATATTGCATAATGAGGTCAGACTACGTCTAGGTTGGCATTATGGTGAGTCCAAGAAGGATTTACCCCTTTAAGCAACTGTGAATTCTGGTTGGCAAACACTATGTAGTTGTCAGAAGAGAAATAACAAACGTGTATGGTGTCTCTATCTTCCTAATGTGTGCCCAGTGGCCACAGATGTTAGATCACTAGATCAGTAACCCAAGAACATAATATTCTGAGCTGCAGATCTTAAAACTTTCGCACAAGTTTGCATTCTTAAACATTTAAATTTTAACTGTACACCGTCTAGATGAACCCACTCAACGAAATGTTTAATTATTTGTCAATGATGGTACTTATATGTGACATCGTGGAGAACTTTTTCAGGGAGTGGAACAGGCAACCATGAGAAACCTAACGTCAAAGTAGACATCCCCATAACTCTAGTGGCTGGGAAGAACACAATTGATCTCCTGAGTTTAACTGTGGGACTTCAGGTTCGTCTTTTCTTCTTATAACATTTGGAACTAAGGAAACTTTGGTTTGTAATATGCATTGGCTTGTTAATCCCTCCCCATAACATTTCACTATATCATCAAACCAGTTCTCATTACTACATCAACTAACCCTTGTGCACATAGAACTATGGAGCTTTTTTTGACACATGGGGTGCGGGGATCACTGGCCCTGTGATATTGAAAGGTTTGGTAAATGGCAGCACTCTTGATCTCTCCTCCCAGAAGTGGACATATCAGGTTTGTCTCAGCTTAACTAGAGCCACTTATTTTCTTTCTCATTTTTTATGATGACTTAATTAACTGAAGATATACAACTTAAATACAGTAAATTGGATTTCATTTTTCCTTTTTGATTGAAGCCATATATAAAACACACGGTCTATAATTTTGTGCATTCAGGTTGGCCTTAAAGGTGTTGATTTAGATCTATCTAGTGGCAGTTCTGGACAGTGGAATTCACAATCAACCTTCCCTACAAATCAACCATTGATTTGGTACAAGGTAATCTTCATAAGAATATAGCATCTATAGAAATTAATTATCCTCTTATTGTTATAACTGCATAAGCAGACAAAGTCTCTTTGCACCTATTTATTTCCCTGGGTTAAAGGATTGTCCAATGTTGTGTTTACTCAACTGTGTTTCCATTTGATATCTTCACGATCACATACTTCAAAGAAAATTAAGGGAATGCTACTATACGACAAATGATTTTTCTGCTAACTACTGGTAATGCATGTTGTATTAGACAAACTTCATTGCTCCCTCTGGAAATAATCCAGTTGCAATTGACTTCACGGGGATGGGAAAAGGTGAGGCTTGGGTGAATGGACAGAGCATTGGGCGATACTGGCCTACTTATACCTCTCCAAAAGGAGGTTGTACTGATTCATGCAATTATAGAGGGGCCTATGATGCATCCAAATGTCTCAAGAACTGTGGAAAACCATCACAGACATTGTAAGTGATACATATTCTGTATGAGAGAAGTTGAAACTTCAAAGTAACTACGAATTGTTTAAACAAAGTAAAGGCAATCCTGTTAGATACTTATTTGAGTAACTAATCCTGCAGATACCATGTACCACGATCATGGTTACAACCAGATAGCAACACACTTGTATTGTTTGAGGAAAGTGGAGGCAACCCTAAACAAATCTCTTTTGCTACAAAACAGATAGAAAGCGTGTGTTCACATGTATCCGATTCTCACCCTCTACCTGTAGACTTGTGGAATTCAGATACGGAATCAGGAAGAAAAGTAGTTCCTGTAGTGTCACTGGAGTGCCCTTATCCTAATCAGGTGATCTCATCCATTAAATTTGCAAGTTTTGGAACGCCTTATGGGACTTGTGGAAACTTCAAACACGGACACTGTAGTAGCAATAAGGCTTTATTCATTGTGCAGAAGGTGTAATCTAGCTTCCTTTTTAGATAAGAAGCTGATATCTGCTTTTTGTGTCCTAATATGACTATTTCACTCAGATTGTACTGACTCAAATGAGCATTGATCAACAGGCATGCATTGGATCAAGCAGCTGTAGAATTGAACTATCAGTTAATGCATTTGGAGATCCATGCAAAGGAGTAGCAAAGAGTTTAGCTATTGAGGCTTCTTGTGCATAGACGTGTTGCTTCAAGCCTTCTGACATCCTAGCCTGGAGTTGGCTGAATAACACGCTGCACTCTCCCAATTCTCTTAGACTCATTGTTGTGAGATGATTCCTCATTAGCCAAAGTAAAGAAGAAAAGAAAAACGTATTTTTACTTTATAAAAGAGGAAAGTCTCACTTATGCAAGATGTGTGATGGTGGTAACTTTTACTCGAAAGGAAGGTTTCTTACTCACTTGACAAGAAATTGTAAGGTTTCTTACTCACTAGACAAGAAATTGTCCATCAGTGCGAGAGACGGACAACGATAAGAGAAGTTGGATTAATTAATTAACTTGTAATGGAAAGTTACCCTAAATTAAAATTTATCATATTTGTAGTACATGTAATCTCTATTTCGTTTACGAAATCGTGGAACAACATATTAGGTCATTGTTTACATCACCAATCTAGAAACTAAATGCTAGCCAGTCAATAATTCGTTCAGGAAACCTTTTTCATGAATATTGATGATATCAGCACTCACCAAGTTCTTCGTTGGTAGCAAACCACTAATCAGAACCAGACCATTATGAGATTCCCTGCCCAAAGCCCCTTCAATACACAGTGATAAAGGTTTATCAAAATCTGGATGGTTCGTGTGAAATAAAATAATTGCATGTCTTTGATATCTATAAACCTTTCATCTTCATCATCCTTGCCCACTCCACTAACTAAAGATTATAGATGACCTTTTCTATGAATCACAACCGAAGTACTACGTCAGTATGTATAAATGTTTAGTTCTAGGAGTGTAATTTCCATAACCTATCAGTCCCACCATATTTATGATTCCTATGATCAATGAGGATAGGTTATGAAAATTGTTTGACCGGCTCGGATGATACACATTGGTACTGTCTAACATCGATTGTGTTCTGTTTGATCAACTACTCTTTCCTTCACCTATCGTCACTGCAAAAAAATAAAATAAAATTGTACTGCTTGATTACAATGGTCTTAGCAAAAAAACCTTACAATTCAGAAAATCAAATCATTGCGATTGGAGATTGGTGTGACCTTAAATCATAAAACAACATTGCTCCATGATTTCACCCGTATATCATCATTGATGCCACACCTTAATATCCTTACCAGCTAGCAACTCCGTATGCTCACAAATCACAATTTAAGGTTTTAAAACAAAGCCTTTCACCTACCTATCATTGTCTCCCACTCCAAACTTGCTCTATAAATCCCATCTGCACTATATCAACAATGCATCAAGTGCTCATTCCCAATATCAATCCTACCATTTGTATTCCTTTCCAAAAGTACCAGAGCCGTCATTCCCCAAAACTAAAACATGATGAAGCATTCTCTCTTCTCCTTCTCCCTTGCCCTGCTAGTTTTATTTTTGTATTCCACCACCACTTTAGCCCAATTATCACCAGTTTCTGCCCCTCTCAAACCACCCCAAGCTAACCCTACACCACCAGCTGCAGCCCCTAAACCATTAGTTCCCTCATTGCCACAGTCACCAAGTGATGCCACCCCTGATACTCCAGCTGTTGACATTGTTGGAATACTGAGGCAGGCTAAGTCATTCAACATCCTAATCCGTCTCATGAAAACCACCCAATTGATCAACCAACTCAATGCACAGCTCCTTACTACTAAATCTGGTGGCATAACCATTCTTGCACCTGATGACAGTGCCTTCTCAGAACTCAAAGCAGGCTTCCTCAACTCTCTTTCTGATGGACAAAAGCTTGAACTTCTTCAATTCCACGTTCTTTCAGACTATGTGTCGAGCTCCAACTTTGATACTCTGACGAATCCAGTGAGAACACTTGCAGGGGCCAAACCTGGAAAGGTTGAACTGAATGTGATAAGTTATGGTGGGAGTGTGAACATCTCAACGGGTGAGGTTAACACCACCATCACTGGCATTATATATACGGATAAGCATCTTGCTATCTATAAGGTGGGGAAGGTGCTTCTTCCCCAGGACTTCTTTGCAGTGGCCAAGGCACCAGCAAAGGCACCTTCTTTAGCACCAGAACCATCTGCAAAGGCTCCTAAAGCTGATAAGGAGAAGTCAGTATCCCCAGATTCCTCAGAATCATCCGAGATTAATCCCACAAACGAGAACTCTGGCACTGTGAATATTAATGTACATGGAAAGTGGGTGTCCCTTGTTCTTGGACTAGTTCTCCTGACTGCATTGTCATCGTAAACCAAAATAAGTTTGGATGAATTTACCAACGTTCAAGCTAGTGGTTAAGTTACCATATTGTTCATGTTCAAGGGTGTAATGAAGTGTTATGTGATTGTGAGAAAGAGTGTTTACTGTTGTAGTGACTTTATTAGAGTAGATTAGGGGAACTGTGATTTGACTGATTGTTGTATCCCTCTATAAATTTAAGTGTTATGCTTAAGACCTATTTTTTCTTCAATAATTTTTGCAAGCTTTATTATGTCTTCTGAAGAAGAAATTAATAAAAGCTGTGTTCCGTTTTTCTAATTTCAACCTCCAATTTGTTAAGCATACTGCAGCTAATACTTATATATTTAGTTATTTATAAAGGTAAACAATGACTAGTTGTAATATTTGGTAATTAAAGGAGTTGGAAAAAGAAGATTTTCCTAATATAAGCAAATAACGGTTGGATTGCAACACAAAATTAATCCACTTTTTAAAAAGGAGATTGAATATTTCTCTTGTGAGTAACTCTACATTTAAGCCCCTGTCAGTCCTTAGCAATTTTTGTATGCAGCTAAATAATAAAAGGTCATATCTTTAACAGGCCAACCTGATTCGCACCAAATTATGATTGGTCAAGCGTAAATTTAATTGCTAATATGGCACAGAAAATGGTTTGGTTTTCATGTATATAATATAGGATGTCTGACTTGTCTAATTTTCTTTCTTTACAAGGCAGCGATGCAAGTAGCCATTTAAAGAAATTGACAGTGTAAACTTTACACCAACCAATAGAAGAAGATTTATTTGTACTGTGGAGAAGTGAATCCTATGATCATATGAGTTCTTAACTTTACTTCAGTTGCGTCGATTTAATGTAGTTCCACTAGCTAGAAGTTGACAACTTGACATACTATGGTAGCAATTAATAATGTTATGTTTACAAGATACAACATTTGGAGAACTGAATTTATGATCCCAACATATTTTCTTCTCTCAATGCTTCAAATTTAACCTATTAGACGAATCAATGAAATAAAAAATTAAACCAAATGAGGCTTCAATTGTAAATCTGTTCTAATACATCACAATAAGCAGTGTGGACCAAAGTACAGGGTTTACTTTTTTTAGTTTTGGATATCATACAGTGAAAGAGAGTAAGGAAGATTTCACCATCTCACCTAATACAAGTTCCCTGCACAATCCAACACCTGTCAGTGATCGAGGCAGTGACTATCAATTTGGCCGTATCCTTTTTATTGACGTGAATACACAACCAGTGTACAGAGTCGCCATGCGCCTTTCAAGTTAGATTTTCATAGATCCATCCATGCATCAAAATCCAATTGATGTATGATGATAACCTATGAATTAAGACGTGAAAGCAAAATAGTTGCATATGTTCACATCTTACATGCACCAACCAATACTTCGCTTCTGCCACTCCTCTGCGCCAACTTAGTACACCTCAATCTCTCACCACCAGTCCTGATTGATGCAGCAACTTTCCATGATAGGTAACTGAAAATCGTTTTAGGAGCAAAGTTTTAATCTTCCTAATCAACACACAACTTGTACACATCATTCTTTCCCTGCCTCAATATAAAAAGGAAATCACTTCTTCCATTTTCCTCACATCAAAACAGACCACAGCAATAGCATATTAGAGTCTCAATTGAGCAAAACAATCGTTATAACATTCCATTTGTATAACACAAAAATGATGATGCCGCATTCTCTCTTCTTCTGTGCCTCACTTGTACTTGTGATAGTCACTTTCTTCTACACCGCATCAGCCCAACACTCACCAGCAGAATCTCCTACAATCCCAACATTACCACGATCACCCCTTGCATCTCCACCTGGAATGAATACAGTTCCATTGGTACCAGTGTCACCCAATGGTGCCCCTACACCCGCCACGCCAAAGGCTCCTACCATTGACATTGCCCAAATACTAAGTAAGGCCAAGAGATTTTCTGTTCTGATTCGGCTTCTGAAGACGACCCAGTTGATCAACCAACTTAACTCTCAACTCCTCACATCAGGTTCCGGGGGATTGACCCTTTTTGCCCCACCTGACAGTGCCTTCTCAAAGCTAAAAGCGGGGTTCCTCAACTCACTCAACGACAGGCAAAAGGTTGAACTTTTACAATTCCACACTCTTTCTTCCTTCATCTCAATCTCCAACTTCGACACTCTCACCAACCCAGTTCAGACACAAGCCGGTGACGACCCTAAAAGGCTACAACTTAACGTCACCACTTACGGGAACAGCCAAGTGAGCATGGCCACCGGTGCCGTTAATGCCACCGTTACCGGCACAGTGTACACTGACAACAAGCTTGGCATTTATGAGGTGGACAAGGTGCTTCTTCCACTTGATGTGGTTCTTCCTAAGCCTAAGGCTCCAGCACCTTCACCGTCGAACGGAGAATCGCCTACAACGAAGTCATCTGCTGCAGAAGAAAGTGGTGATAGTAACAAAAATAGTGATGATGATGGTGCAGTTCCAATGGACGCTTCTGCTGCTTCCATGAATTTCAACAGCGTACATGGAATGTGGATGCCTTTGGTTGTTGGATTCGTTTTGATGGTTGGAGCCATGATATGAGATAAAGTTTATGGCAGAAGGAAGGGTGCAATATTTTTGTTTGGTTTTGTGTGAGTTGGATTCAAATGTCTTCGTGGTCTGAAATAATTCAGTATGCCATTTTGGGTCAATGATTATGTATTAGCGAATTTTCATTCCATTTTTGTTTACTTAAATTGTGTTTCTTTAATTTTTGAAAATCGTGCTTCTGCACTTTTTTGCAGGACACTTTTTTGCTTCCATTTTATTTTGGGTTGAATGAGGTAGAAATAAGAAAGAAATCAAAAGAACTAGGATAAAAATACGGTAGAAATTAAAAAAAAAAAAAAAAAAAAAGTGAATGTAACCTAAAACAGAAAGTTGACAGATTTTATTATTAAGGATGCTGTGAAGATAATCCTTAGGGCAATGAAACTTGTTTTCTGGGGCATACTTTTAGAAGGTGAACAAAACTTCTCTAGCTCACTGTTTGAACGTACTGATTATAGAATATTAAATTCACACTCTTGCAAGGTAAACAAAACTCCTCTATCTCAGTGGATTATTTTCCAATAAATGAAACAACGAAGGATTCTGTTATGGTTACATATATTTAAATTTACAATTAATATCACTTAGAAATTTTAGCAGGATGGTCTGATGGTCAATGCATATAAATCCAATCACACGTACTTTACAATTAATCTCTAGTTAATTAGTTATCATGCAAACCCACGTATATTTGACTTAAAGCAGTCATATTCGTATTATTGGATTTCTACTTCCATCCCTAACATATGATTAATTATGTATTAAAATTTGGTTTATTTTATTTTATAACAAGAACTATATATAATTTAGATTTAAATATAATTTTAGTTTTTTATTTTGTTTAATCTGTAATTTTAATTTTTTTTATTTTAAAATAAAAATATTTAATCATCTTATTTTATAAATTTCATAATTTTTTCTATATTTATTGATTTTAACTTTTATGCTTTAATTGTTATATTTAATTTAATATGTATTTATTAAATTTAATAGTACTTACATAATTTACATTTATTTTTCAATTTAACTCA
>JAMLFT010005629.1:0-17252 GCA_026544285.1 Pachyrhizus erosus
GATAAAAATTGAATATTTTAAAATTTGAGAGATTAAAAATTAAAAAATAAATTTATAGAATTAAAATTAAACTTTAAAAAATTTTAAAAGATAAAAATATAATTTATCTTTCTTTAAAAATAAAATAACGTATAAAATTTGGATAACTGATAGATACTTTATAGTAATAATTTTTAATATATCCAAAGATAAAAAAAATATTATGTCATTAACATAATCAATGACTAGTTAAATTTAATTGAATAATTAAATTTATATATTGCAACCAACTTAATCAGTTTCAATTTGAGATAAATTTGTAAAATATTTAAAATAATATAAAATTAATAAAATTTTGACCCAATAGTTAATTGATATAAAATGTTTTTGGTCCTCAAAAATTTCATAACATTATTCCATAATGATAGTTAGGTAAATTTTGAGTATAAATCCATGACATTGTAAGTAAAATTGGTCTCGACTAATTTATTTTCATTGTGATAAACTACTTTTGAGTGTCTCAAATTCTGTTAACTATATAAAATTACCTCTAGGTAGTTAATATTTCACACATACAAATTATCCTTTTTACAACATATCATAGCCTAACAATTGATTTTAATTAATATACGAAATTCAAATTCAAATTCAAACTATTCCATAATTATAGCACATTTCAATGAAAGAAGGTACAAATTAAAATTCGAGCTTTAAATGCGTAATTAAATCTTAGACATATAAATCAAAACATGTCACCAAAAAATCAAAACATACACATATCAATCAAAGCAGCTACAAATGAAAATTTAAACCATGACGCATACAAGAAGCAACGGATTCAAATTCAAAATCATTTCATAATTTATTCTTACCTAAAATCTAATTTAAATGAGGTTTTCATAATTAAATGTACACATGTTGTTATTATAATGTCACGTGACAATGTGTTTTTGAAACATTTCACAAATAGATTGTCTTAGCTTTTCTTATATACTTTATACTTTATGACTTGATTTTACCGTACATCCGATTTCTCACTAACGTTACATGTTCGATGTTTGGTTTTAATTTAAATTTAAAAATTGGCGTTTTTAAAACTTATTAGATTTGAAAGAAGAGGAATTAATGTTCATAAATATTCATTTTATGAATCACCAGTACAAATTAAAAGAACGAAAAGCGAAATTTTTTTAGTAGAAAATGAATACTGTACTTAGATCACATATAAGAAGTAGCATTTTGATACATTATATTGCTTAGATGTGAGCCTATACATGATATATACACGTGTAATCTTTTCGAATGGTCTCCTTTAATTATACGATTTTTTTATTCATAAAAACTTTCATAAACTGATTTTTTTTTTCTTGTATAATAACAAAAATGAAATTTAAACTTAATCCCATATAGATTACTCAAATTTCCCATTACTAAACGGACTCTAGTCTAGTAAGTCCTGCATAAAATAACCGTGGCACAATGCACCCCCTCACAAAACTTTAAAACTTAAAAATTTATCAATGCTTGATTTCTAATTGATTTTCAGTAAAAATAAAATAAAATAAAATAAAATTATACTGTATCAAAATTAATTTTTTTTTTAAAAAAAAAACTCTGGTTTTACGGTTCATAAAAACAATCGGTGAAAAATGAATTTGGGTAGGATTGAGCATATCTCTTTTGTGAATATTTCCGACAGGTAAATAAAGAAAGTAAACGAAACAAAAAAAGTGTCGAAAATCAAACGAAAACAAAGGTGCATGCATAGAGTTAGTTAATAACGTTGCAAATAGATTAAAAGGCTTGTGAATTAAAATGGTAGCAACGAAACCGCTTGTCAACTTAATTTGGTCAACAGAAGATAAAGGAGACAGTGATATAAATAGCGAATCATAAATAATAGACGCTCATGACTCACGCTCTCTTTGTTATGTTTTCTCTTTTCCTTTACCCCACAATCTCAACGGTTCAAAACCCAACGTCTCCCTCACACTACACTGTTTCATTTATCTATAACAACACTCTATTTTCTTAAGTTTTCAGTGTTGCTTGCACTCTTCTCAGCACCTCACACTTTTCTTTCTTTCTTTCTTTCTTTCTTTCTCTCTCTCACAAAAACAAACCCCAACAACACTTCTTCCATTTTTAGCCACACCCCTCCTACGAGGAAACAGGCAACGTTATTTTTATTTTATTTTATTTTTTGTTTTGTTTTATTTTGTCCCCGCTTGTTAGGACCGTTACGAAAGAGCTCTAAATTGAGGTAACGAAAACGGGAATGAGGTAATGATGAATTTTCAGCATTTATAAGCCATAAATACCTCTTTCGTTTTCGTATATCAAGGATCGTTTCTCCTTCATCTTCTCCTCCCTCCTCTGTTTTACGTTGTCCTTTTTGTTTTTCTTCTTTCCCTTTGTCTTTTTCCGTGCGTTTGAGTAAAACGATAGGAGTTTCGTGAGATTACTATGTCTCCAATCTCTCCACCCACTTCCCTCAAATGGGTTCCTATGTTTCCACGTTACCACATTCCCTCGTAAAGATTTGAAGTTTGAACCAACCGAGACAGGGACAAAACAAAAAAGCCAATATGGCATCGTCGCAGGTTGAAATTGCTTCTTCTTCGCCGTTTGGTTGCGTTTTGAGGGACCGCAATCACCGCGAGGCATCCAGAGAAAGCAACGTGAAGGTCACGCATCATGCTACGTTCCAAAGAAACATGAACAACTTTGTGATGGACCTTAACACGTGCATGTCTGTGTCTTCTTCTGATTCGACAACAAATGAAAACAACAACAACAACAATGACATTAACAAGTGTAAGGATCCAAAAAACAACTACCTAGAGAGGATTCATTTTACAAGAGCCAACTCCTTTGTCAGCAACAACAACGAAACTTCATTGGTCTCATTGATCAGCCCGAGACACTCACAGCTTCTTGATCGATGGGCCACGAGGCAGGCTCACCAGGTGGTATCAAATTTGGAGAATGAGGCAGAGTTGTTGTCCATGGACGACAATGACATACGCCCCAGGACTTCTAGTTCCTCCGAAGAGGAGTCACCCTCCTCAGAGATTCCCAACTTGGGTGCCTCTTCTCTCGTTCGGATGTGGGAGAAGAGGCTAAACCAATCGAGTCTCTCCAAATCCAACACTCAAGTGGAGAAGATTGGTTCAGTCTCCTCTTCCACAAATGAGAATGCTAATGCTTTCTCAACCGAGGAAGAATCCTTTGATGGACCCTCAGGGAACGAAGAAGATTCTTTGTTCCCTGAGTGGGAATCTAGTGATCATTCCGTTTCGCCACCTGACAGGTCAGAAAGTGACAGGGTCAGGGTTGCTGACATTATAAAGAAACTCACTGCTACAAACCAGAATCAGAGTCCAACGCCTTCCTTTGCTGATGACAATGAACATGAAGGCTATGGTAGCAGCCTGACAGGTTCTCCTTGTAAAGAGCGTGAATGTGGTCAGCAACAACAACAACATTTGGAGCAGAACCAGAGAGTTAATTGTACCTTGCGAATTAGAGGGCGCCGAGCGTACAATGATTTGCTTGTGCAGATGGAGAATGACAGGCATGGGGAGCTTAACAAACTGGTAAAGCGTGGAGCAGTCTCCAAGTTCACACAAAGAGGTCGTATTCAGGTAAAAATATCAAAGGGTTGTATGTTTTTTTTGTTATGTTATGTTATGCCTTTCACTAGTTCTGATTGGGAAAATGATGAGTGAGCAACAAACTCTTTATGACACCTAAAGAGCGAAGTATAAGAAGAATAAGTAATATGATGTGACAAGAAAAGAGAAATGATAGGCGCTTATGAGAAAAAATTGTGTTTGAAATTATGAGGCGTTCTCACACCAATTTTCTTCTTGTTGTGACTCTTTCTCTATTCATGAATGCAGGCATTGCTTCGACTTAAATTATTGCAACGTGGCGTGGCAGCTAATGATCCGTCCAGCAAGAAATCAACAGCATCTGAAGTAAACAACATACTACCACAGGGGACTACAATTATGCAATTAAGGTTTGATAATTTCAAGTCAAGTGTAAACTTTCTTGTTCCTTTATTGATTGATACACATTCAGCCGTTGAGTGCATTCCTTTAATTTAGTCACACCTATTGATTTACCTTGCCTAAAAGAAACTTATTGAATTTCAAGTAGGTAGGAAAATGCATTGAAGTATATAATTTAAATATCTATTTGTCTGAGTTCAAATTTAGGCAGGAATATGATGAGAACTGAGAAGAGTGTAAATACCAGTTGGATCTAGAATTTCCTTTTGTTGCTGTTTGTTGTTTCAATATCATGCGAGCTACTACTGCCAAGGTGCACAAGATACATATAGTTTGCATTTATTGAATGCACCAATTCCTATCTATAAATGTCACCAAGATTCTGTTGTTTTATGTTAGCTTTTGACCCTTCAACTCATCATTGCTTATGATTCTTGTGACATCTAAATTTTTAAGTCTTTTAAAATATGAACACAGCAAGATCCATCATAATTAAGTTCTCCTGAAAGATATAAAATGACAAATGTTTTAACAAAATACAGGGAAAAATTTAGCAGTGGGGCTGAACTTAGAACTCCGGTCCAGACAGAAGTAGCTAACTCAAAAAGTCCTCAAAGGGAGACAGTAAACAAAACCACACAATTGGATAACTCTGCCACCACTGAACAACTTAGCAAAGACACAAACAACCAGAAAGGTCATGGCAATGCCAATCATGCCACAGAATCCACACAAAAGTCAGTGTCACGGATTAGAATAGATCATAATACAGAAGAAGCTCATTCAAGTTCACATGTCATGGTCCAAGAAACATATCCTAGTTCAGATGTCAAGGCTCCACACAATGACTCACAAGAAACTACTGACGGAACTACATCCATGATTGATTCACATCTAAATGAGATGATGGTACATAGGGCTGAGACGAGCAACCAACAGAATGCAATGGCTAAAAGCAGTAATGATGAGACAGTAAATCAGGAAGAAGCAAGCAACCAGCAGTATGCCGAAAACAATTATGAGGATACCGTAGAAGAGGCAAGTAATCAGAACTATGCTAATAGCAGTTATGATGATGAGATGGAGGAAGAGGTAGAAGAAAATGACCAGAATTGTGATGAATCTAATTATGACTGGATCAGTGAAATTTCTAGGCCTAGGAGCTACTGGGAAGAGCTCAGGCAAGCATGGTATAGAGAGATGCTTGAAACTGGTTCTCAGAATGACGATATACGGAGGCTTCTTGAAAGGTATATAATTTCTTGATAATTTCTTTGACTTCTGTATTTGTATATTCCCATGAATGCCAACTAAAAGAAATTTCAATTGCATAAATGACTGGTTGAACAACCAAAGAAGGAATTATTACTATTTAGATAAGAAAAGGTCAAATTTGAAAATAATTGCCTTGGAATTGGACGTCTAACTCAAGAAAATCTTTTTGTATAAACTTAATTGATCTGAATATTAGTATATTATGTTTGCAGAAGAACAGTGTCAAGTTTCCTTTCTAGTGACTTCCGGGATAGATTGGATAGATTGATGGAATCTCATAGGGGAACACAAACACGTTTAGTCAATAGTCAAGACCATGAGGAAGACAGCCAAGGATCGATGGCATTTTTACAAGAACGCTTGCATTCTACAAGAGCTTCTCAAGATGGAAGAGACGCGAGAGAGGAAGAAGAGGAGGAGAGGAGAAATCAAGATGAGGAAGAGGAAGAGAAAGAAGAAGAGGAAGAGGAGAATGCAGATGAGCAAGAGCATGAGCATGAAGAGGAGAGCTTGATAAGTGGTTCATATCATGAAGCTGGTGATTATTCTAATCGCTCCTCATCATGGAGTTACAGGGACAATGAACCTGGTTATGATTCTGATAGAATTGTTTCCACATCCCCACAAACTTATCAATCTCATTCTCAATCTTTCTATCAGGATAGTCGGCGCTCTTCATCCACCAATCATCATTCAATGGTGAGTGCATTTAGTATTATCTAGACATAAATATATATATCTGAAGGCTCCTAAATCTCTTGTTAAACTCAACACTGCTGTGTTTACAGGAAATGGAACTCATATATGATTTGAGAGGGCACATGGAGCAGCTTTATCATGAGATATCTGAGCTAAGGAAATCAATAAAGGGCTGCATGGATATGCAGATGGAATTACAACAATCCATGAAACAAGAAGTTCTAGCAGGTATGTGCTTATTTCTATACAACTTTAACTGTGAGTATCTTGGTGAAAAATTGTCAATGCATCATTTAAGAAGTTCAGGTTCTTCAATAACCTCAGACAACTCCAGAACAAAGGAAAAGAGGTGCCAATATTAACCAATCATTAGTGCGTTGGCAATGCCAACTTGACTTTTCAATAACATTAATTTTCAAAAAAATTTGAAAATGTATTCACTGTTTTCAAACAAGTTTCAGGTTCTTCCATAAGTTTATTTTCTAACACAATCACTATGCTGGTTGAAATTCAATCATTCTGCAAGTTCAAAAAAGAAGATTCTGCTTCATCCAAATACACAAGTTTTCTACTTCAGTCGCCTCTAATGCAAGAAAATACCTTCAATTGCATACCAATTATAAATTTACTTTATTCACTATCTGTCCTATCCTTTGTTTTTTCAACAACATTACCTATGTTGTGTTGAAGCTAAATATTTCTATAAGAACAAGGTCTCTGTCTTATTTGATTTTTCGATGCTCGCCTTTCCTCTTAATAACTTCAGAAATGCAATTAAACACACCATTACAGTTAAAAAAGAAGAAAAGAAGTCCAATAACAGGGCTCTGAAGAAAGGCAACTGCTGCATTTGCTATGAGATGAAAGTTGACTCGGTTCTGTACAGGTAATTGCTTCTGAATGAAACAGTGTTAAGAAATTACTTTCTTCCATTTTCATAGCAAAGTTGCACTCATGTTATCACCAACTTTATTACAGGTGTGGACACATGTGTGCATGTATCAAGTGTGCCAACGAGTTGCAATGGAACAGTGGAAAATGTCCGATATGTCGTGCTAAAATAGTGGATGTTGTTCGCGTTTATGTTGACGGTTAGCCTGTCCCAGCGAACAGAATCTCAGTCCATAGGACTACCCTTAGTCCTGAAACTTAGTAAAGTGCTACAATTAACACCATACATTCTAAATGACTTTCTCCTTTTTCACATATACTTTCATCAAGTATATGATTTTTTGAGGAGAAATTCGTTTGACAACATTGTACATTTGATAGTTTTAAATTTAACCTTTTTTACCTATTGATATGTGTTCAGTATTACTCAGGCTCTCAGTCTTGTATTACAAGGATTTAATAAAACAAAGACTAACGGTTACACACACATATTTATGGCAACATGTTGAAAGGCAATATGTTGCTTTAGGCTATAAAGAAAGTGATACCAACAGGTGTAGTATTCATCATCAATGGTAAAGGGGATGAAAAAACAAAGAATATGAATTCAGAAGAATATTTAATGACTTTTTTCTTTTAAAATTAGAAAGTCCAAACAAGTGCTAGAGTCATTAGAACTATATGTAGATAGGTCAGTGAACAAAGTAGATTTGAATTTTCATAAATCTACTAGTATTCAGAGATAATAATAAAGATCAAACCTAATTCGCCATGTATTTACTCAACCAACCAATACTGATCCTAGTAGTTCTACTAAAAACAATCCAATAGTAGATAAAATTGCAAGGACAAGAAATATGTGAAAAAAGAACTGATAGTGTAAAATTACTTTGACAATATAAGAGTAGGACTTTTCCTCATACGCATCTTTCTTCTTCCTTCCAGATTATACCACTGTTACCTGCCGCTGGTAATTGAACATGATTTAAACCATTTACAAATATTACCCCCAAAAGATGCGCCATTTTAGTATGATTGGCATGTTATTTAAACGTATAAATTTTATTGCATCCCTTATTTTCATTTCTTTAATTTATATAATTTTTTCTATCTTTACTCCTATTAAAGGTGATCCCAACAAAAGAACCATAATAATTCGTCTAGAGGGAAAGAAAACGTCCTAAAAACTACATATATGATTTATCCAATCGTAGTGTATGCTTATCAAGTTTAGTAGTCTAAAACAAATGGTTGGAGAAATATTGCCAAGATTTTAGCGAAGATAGAAAAATCATGTTACTTAGAGGGTTGGCCATGGCGATTAGAAAAGCCTCTAGAATGATATTTGGGTCTATGTATGTCCTATGCCTGATATTTGCAAGCATCAGCTTTTTGTGTGTCACTGCAGGATTTAACTATGTCTTGAAGCATTGGTCCTTTAGTTGGAGACCTTTGCTTTTTTTTTTTTTTTTTTTGGTTTGATTTTGGTATAATCTTTGTTGTATCAAATTCTTTTATACTGGATGGTGGCATTTCTTGTGCTATAGTTTAGTTTTCCTTCTTTTAATGAAATTAGTAAAAAAAAAAAAAAAAAAAACTGATACTTGGGTTAAGTCCACCTCTTCTAAAGTCAAATATGTTAATGTAATTGACTCTATTAATAAATAATTAATGCAACCTCAATATTCTTATCCAGCAATAGTTGTTCCCTTTTATTCTTAGAAAACAAGCATATTGCTAACGTAATATATTTCGTAACATACTTCAATGTTCAGGTGGGTATATTCATTATTTAATTTGTCTAACTCAATGGATCAAATTCATATGGAGATTCCGTTGCCTTCCGAAACAGGACTTACAAGCACAAAACACCACACTTCAATCGACCATTATTGTGTCTGGGATAAAGATGATTGGTCCTTGTGTTATTTGACACCTTTAGAAGAAAGAGTAAAAAGAAAAAAGTGTTGATATTGTAAGTTATACAACATAATATGATAAGAACGTATAGATAGAGGGAAAGAATGAGTGTGACTGTGAAATTGGTATTTGTGATATACAGGTATTCTTATATCATTATCTTTGCACTTAATTTCCAGCTTTTCGGAGATTATAGATTATTTTCAGTTATGCTTTGTTTGATTACAAAGAGAGAAATATATAGTTAGAGAAGAGGAAAATACAATAAAAATAAAGTTGTATATTGGATTGTTTAGTTTAAGATAAATAGATAAAAATTATAATGAAAATAATATTATAAAACTATTTATTTTGGATGAAATAGAACGAGAGAAATTTAAAAAGTTATAAAAGTATCCTTATATTTTTCATAATTATGTTTAATTTGGATTATATTTAATAGATTAAATTTACAATATAATGTATTTAATTATTTTTGGCAAAAAAAATAATCGATTGTATTATAAATAATGAAATTTAAACAATCAAATTATCCATTGTGGTGAATCAGTGAAATTATGAAATGTAGAAAAATTGACCCTAAACCATGAACATGCAGTATACAAGCCACAATTTGCGCGTCCCCCGACTTGGCAAGTGTGAAACAAAGAAATGTGTAAATAAGGCTCACCTCAAACAAATGGGCGTTATTTTTGTCAGCACAAACCTGGATCTGTCGTCTCAACCAATCAAAGGTTAGAGAAAGAATAGGAGTGGAATCTCTGTCCTTAATTTTATTTCCCAACTTTTATAAAATTCATAAAATATTTCAATACTTGCATCTTCATTCTTTACTGCTGAGGCAGGGATGGATGCTTGAAAGTTAACTGCACTGAATCCAAATCCTTTTCGGCTTTCTATAGAGAGAGATTAGAGGACCACCAATTAAGTCATTTTCAATCGCTCTCAGATTCAATCATCTTACGACCTCCACCTCACCAACCTATTCCTCCCTAATGTCTGTTCTTTAACCAAAATATCCAATCTACTGTACTATCTCAGTTTCACCCACCAAACTCCATCTAGTCTTTTTATTATTGACTTCCAGATGTCTGAGGTCCATAATTTAATCTTTCAAATATATCATTTATTGATTTAGTTACTGAATCTTTTTTAAAAAATATAATATTTTAATTCTGCTATTAAATTTAATAATAAATTAATTTTTAAAATTTATAACTTAATGTTAAATTAATCTTTAAACATTACTCATAAAAATTTTAGAATATCATTAAAATATCATATTTTTTTTCATATTCAACAATTAAATCAGTAATTTTTTTTTTCAAAACTTAAATTATTACCATTTTACATTTTTAAAGATTAAAATAATTATTTATCCTTTATTTATTTGCAAAGCCCAATTCTATTACCCAGATTCTGGAAGAGCTTCTAGTAACATAATGAACATGTGTTGCCCAAAGATATGTCGATCCCGGCATCCCATAACATGCAATCATAAGAAGGGGATGCATTGCTTCCCTCCCTGAAAGATATAATGTATTTTTTAATCCAAACATTGGTGTTGTTTGACATTGAAGTGATTTTTTAGTTACCACATCATTGCATATGGCCGAGCCAACCAGCAAGGGCCCAGGTGAACTCCTAAGTCCTAGGACAAGTCATGCCACTGCAGATGAACGAACGTCCAGATTCCAAGCCACAAGGGTTATTGGAGGGGACCAGTATTTTTGTTTTAGATTCTGGATTGGACCTAAGACTATTTTTAGGGACGAAAATCATAGACTAATAATCTTTTGAGAAAGTAGAATATCAGATAAGAAACAACTTCTTTACCAACATGTGCCGCTCTATTTGCATTATTAAAGATCAAACTAAATCATATTCTTAAAGAATTAAAAATACTAACCACTTGTGTCAGGGTATGAGGGGACCAGTATGGAATCATCTTCGTAGTCATTAAATTTATGGCATATTACTTCTTGTTTGTAAATGTAGGGTTTCAAAAGCTGCATTCAGCAAGTACGGCAACCAGCCCCACTGGGGCTTTACTTGAAGACTACGTATAACCTCATACAAAAGCTCCAAGTCCTCACAACATTAATGCTGTAACTACAAGATTGAAACATAACAGTGGATAGACTTGCAAAGGAGGCTACAATGGCCCCCAAAGTATGCTGCTTTGTCAGCTTTCCTCCCTTCTCTTCAGACATGGTATGTCCATCCAAAAGAAAGACATAGTAAATAACCATAAAAGAGGAGGAGGACCATATAATACGGGACATAACTACCAAGCAAGGAAATGAAATTGGAAAATGTATTAAATATCAAAACTCTATCATTTGATAGGAAATTGTATTAAATAACTTAACTAGGATTCTCAAATTGTTTGTGCTTAATTGTACTGGTTTTGAATTGAGTTCAGAATAAACAAGTGGAAGTAGGGTATGCTTGGCCACGTATAAGGTGAGCCACTCCAGTATGTGGTCTACTGGTGCACTACCATTCATAACTGCGGGATATAATTATCTTCTATTGAATGAATAAAACCTTAAAGACACCTAGGAACTGATGAAATACCCGATTGATTTATTTTGAGAAAAATTAATTTTTATAGAATTAATTTTCAACAGTTAAATGTGATTAATATATGTCTAAATTAATCTAAAAATAGACCTGATTCATCGGAAAGTGCGGTAACTAAATTTTCTAGCTTTAAAACAAACAGGAGCGAAGTTGTAAAAGTAAATCCATACTCGATGTACAATGGAGTGTTTACCTGTACAAAGTATCGTTTAAATGTTCCAATTAGATTTTGGTAGTTGTATTGGTGCATTATGTTTCTCATTATTGTATGTAAACCCTCTCCTTTACTAGTCTCTGATTAATGCTTCAGTCACTTCAATTTCTGACTTTGTAAAATAAAAAATTGTTAAGTCAGAAATTAAAGTAAAATATATATATATATATATACTTACAATCTATGACTACAATAGAGATTTAGTCCATTCCTAATATCACGTATCACATGCGCACGCACACAACAGTCCTACTATCATGTGGGCACGCCCGCTCACAGATTTTTAAGGAATGATAATTCTGCTGTCTGGTCAATGTAATTTTCTTTCAGTATCTTCACCCTGACCATAGTTGCCATTCCTGATCCTAAAAAAATGACAATGCTAACTCCAGCTGGTTCCTGGCTTGGATATCAAACCACCAAAATGCAGCACTAATCATACTGTCATTAATTTCTCATTATTTGAACGTGAAAACAAGCTAATATCCATGGATTTAACTTCCTAAGTATAATAGGTCAAATGCACTCGTAAAGAAAGTGGTATTAAAGGCAAAATCCAAGATACTTCTAACTCGTCCTTCCAAACTAAATTAGTAAAACACAAAAAAGAAACACCCAGATGATAAAGCCCTTCTATCAGTATAAGTCTATATAGCACAATGTAAACTCCAGAAGGTATAATAACCCTGAGTTGAACAATAGTCAACCTTAAGACAAGCGACCTAGATCTAGCCCAAACTGCCACCAAAATGTACCGCGTTCAAATAAGCTTTGTAAGATTACATACGTTATCACAGCATATTTTCAGGACAGCACAGAGAACAAAAGAAAGGAAACAGACAACCATGACCATCTACAGAGCTAAATATGCAGTTTCAAGGTAATACGTCCCTTGTTTTGCAGTAGAGGAAGCAACAAAAAATGAAAAAGAAGCAAAACTTACTTTTAAAGGGAAGAGTAGATAATTTGAGGCAAGACTTGCAACTGGGTTTTGCACCAATGATACCAAATCTTCCAATCATTTTAATTTTTCTGTCTTTTCTTCTATTTCTCTCCTAATATTTTGTACTAGGTGAAATCTTCTATTTCTCTCCTAAATTTTTGTACTCGGTGGAAATCAACCCACATACAAATAAATGAGCTATCCAATACTGGAAACATCAATACCCGAAAGGAAAATAGTTACAGACCAAAGAAGCCAGTGGCATATGGTGACCCCAACTGTCTAAAGATGTAGGTCGTAGGATATTTTTGGCTTCTGGTTTTGCACCTATGACATCAAAACTTCCAATCATGGAAATAATTGAAAAACCATTCAGTCTTTTCTTCCATTTATCTCCTAAATTTTTTAACTAGGTTGAAATCAACCACATACATATAAATTACCCATCTAATACTGACAACATCAATACCCCAAAGGCAAAAAATAGTCCTAGACCACAGAAGTCTGCAGCATACGGTGATCAGGGCATTGGGCTTCAGCATAACCAGATAAGACAACTAAATTCAAGTTGTATGACAAAAGAAAAAAAGCATGAAATAAAAATGTTTATAGAAGGCAGAAAACCTCCTGATAGATTAATATCCTCAAAAGGCTCAACCAAGATATTCTTCGCTCCTTTCAAAATCACACATCAAACCACCAGCACTATATAATCTCCACTTAGTTTTTAGTATCCATATCAGGATTTGTGCTTATTAAGAATTAAGAATCTTCAAAATTGTGCTTGCATTGCATGAATTCTAGCCATCTTTATATTTTTACTAGCAAGAAGCTTGCAGCGCAACTCTCTGAACTTCATATTTTTATAATCTACAGTCACCAGGTTTTCTTCAGTTATACAATATATACAACATAGCAAACAAAAAAAATTCACCTAGTGGGATAAGGTTTTTTTGTTATAGCAAACTGTGAAAATCATAAGTTAATTCAATAAGAAAGCAGTCATTGATAAAGAAAAAACAAGTAATACATTCCATGACCAACAGATAAAGCTAGCAGAATATATAAATTTGATCAATTTCTAATTTCATAACACATGAATTCTATCCAATCATCTAATATACACAAGTTGACCAATCTATTTGTAACTGGGTCATTGCAGTTATGTATTTTGAAACAGATAATGATTAACCATTAAGTTGTAAAATTAAGAAAACTCATTCCTGCTAAGTATTGATCCATAATGAACAAGCAAAAAATACTCATACTATAACACAGCCACAACCAGAAATTCCATAAATTATGAAAAACTATAAATCAATTCAATACATTCAGCACATTATAGGAAATTATAACAATTCCAAAACTGTGACATTGTTTTCAGATTTGCACCCTAAATTACAGGTTCATACTAAATAAGTAATAGTCAATTATAGTTTAAAAAAGAAGGAACTACCTGATGGTCATCTAGGGGTATGACATAACAAACAAGTAGCACAAACTGCTGCACCAAACAAAATTAGCTACTCTGCAAGGCACACCCTATCAGCATAAGATCATTTGCTGGAGACCTGGTAGGTGTTAATCATGTAAACGGGTTTCGATAGCAATACGGAAAGTCACACTCAACCAAATTCTGAAGCAGGAATTATGTCTAAAACAAGATGAGAAGGCTTATTCAACTAACACTTATAAATGATGGAATAGGACTGGAATGTATATCAAAGTACAAGGGGAAAAACAATAAAAACATATAATTGACATTGACCTCCTTAATTACACTAATTATTAGATCAATGGCACAGTTAACAGTGGAAAAATTTATAATAAATCGTAAAGAAAAAGATAACTAAGAAGCAATAGAAAAAAAAAAACAAAAAAAAAAAAGAAAAAAGGTTGCATTTGCAACCAAATAATGCAATTAACCGTGTACAGAAGGTGGAGAAAATTAAAACAAAACCCCACAAAAAAAAAATAATCAGTAATTCTATACCACAAAATACAATCCTATACAGCAAAGAAGAACGAAGTTCAAGGAACCACCAGAACGACCAGCATGAGACCTCACATCTTCACGAAACCCCGGCGGCGAAGATAGGTGCGAGGGCTGTCCATCAAATCCCGGTGAATTCTCCGGCGACAGCGCATCGTCATCAGGCGGAGGAGCCCCCTCGAGAGGCTTGGCGGACACAACTGGATTTCTCCCGAAAATCTCCTTGGGCAAGAGAACCCTGGAAACCCCGAAAATGGCGACGGGATTCTGATCAAAGACGGTCTGCGTGATTGAGGCCTGAACGATGCCGGTGTTGATGGCGACGGAGCCGTTGACGCGCGAAATGTTGAGCGTGAAGCTGCCAGCACCCATGGCCTCAGTGGCGAGCGTAGGTTGAAAGGGGTTAACAACGGATTCAAGCGAGCCGAGAGGGTAATAAGAATGGAGCACGTGGAATTTGAGAACAACAGCTTTCTTATCGGCAGGAAGAGACTGGAGAGCGACGGAGGGAGGGAGATCGGCGAAGGCGTCGTCGACGGGTACAAAGAGCGTGATTCCGGCACCACCCTCATCCGCCTCAAATTCCTAATACCAGAGATAGAATCAGTAGAGTAAATTGTAATGTGATTGGCAACTAAAAAAGTGAGTGAGGGGATTAAATTTCTAGTACCTGGACCACACCGGATGCGGCCAGCATGGAGGCTGCGACGTTGAAGTTGTGGCCGTCGATGAGGGCTTTGGTGATGTTGAGGACCAGGTTGGGGCGAGTTTCGGAGGCCATCAGGTCCAGGCCGTAGGGGATGAGGAGGGAATTGACGGCGAAGATGGTCACATTGTAGGGTAGGGTTTTCACAAGGGAGAGAATGGTGGCGTTGGAGGGGGAATAGGGGGCTGGGGAGAGGATCGAGATGAGACCGGATTCGGGGTCACGGGTTAGGTTCACGGAGCCGAAGTTGTCGGTGGCGCGCCCGGTCGTTTGGAGGAGTGTGGTGACGAGCTTGCCGGAGGAGGGAAGGGCGCGGAGGTCAGACCAAGAGAGGAACTGGAGTAGGACGTGATAGCGGAGGACGTCGGCCAGGGCGGCCGGGGAGAGGTGGTGCCGGGAGAGGTGGTCGTCGGCTGCTAGGTAGGCGTTCGGGACGGCGAGGAGGGAGAGGGAGCTTCGGTCGGAGAGATCCGCAGCCAGGGGCGTGGCGGAGGCGAGGAGGGAGGTGAATTGTGAGAGGTCCGGCACGGTGGATAGGAGGGCGGTTAGGTTCAGACCCAACGCCGCACGTGCGAAAAATAAATACAATATCATAGCTCTGAGGGTATTTTGGGAAATCTGAAATCCATAAGAGGATCGAGAACAACAACAAGAAGGCATTGTGTTATGTTCAATGGTGGGATTGGATGGTGTGGTGTGTGTTAGTTACTGTTTGTTTGTTGAGAATTGAGATGAGATGATGAGATGAGATGAGATGAGATGAGAGTGTAAGTGTGTAGTGTGTAGTGTGTAGTGTGTAGTGAGGTGGAGCATGCAAGCTGTGAATGATGAGATGAGCACTGGGGTGATGCAATGATGATGTGGATTGTTTATGTTTTTCATTATTATTGCTTTATCATATATTCCATGTTCTTCAAACATCCAACTCACTCAACCTCAGCCAACACCCCCTCTTCCCTCCTTTCCTAACCATATTATTGCATTGTATTACTATCTATGCATTCTGTCCCTTTGATCCTTCTCTCTCCTCTTCCTCTTCAACAAATTAATCATTTCTATCTTTCTTTCTGCCATATATTCAAAGGAATTTATGCTTCAAGTCTTCCACTCCACCAAATACGATTTATACTACTTGGCATATATATACCATCTTGTTTACAAGTTATTGCTCTTTCTCCATTTATTGTTTTCAATCTTAGTACTTATACTTTTTCATTTTTTTTCACATTATATTTTCTTATTAGATACTGAACCCCTTCTTGCATAGTCAAATAAACCAAGCAACCAAATCTTTTAATACAAAAACACAAAATTCAAAGAGATAACAAAAAAAAAATTGGTTTAAAATAATGACAAGTGTCTCAATTTTAAACAATTTTTATATAATTATAAATAATAGATTATACATAATTTTTTAAAATATTCTATAAATTTAAATATAACTATCATTCCTATCGATAAATAATTTAATTAAAAACTTGTATGACAAATAAGAGTTTAAATGAAAGCCTTATTTGAAAAAAAAAAATATTGAAATAATTTTTTTTTTTTACAAATTTAGTGAAATAAATTAAACTAACTAAATTTGATAAATTTCTTCTTATTGAAATAAGATAAAATAAATATATAAAAAATTATAAACTCAAATCATTCATTCAAATTATTCCTTAGTTCATGTGACATGTCACATGTCCCTATTTATCTTATGAAATCAAACATATAATCTTTTTAGTGTTTTATAAATATATCTTGTTCTTTGATGTCTGATTTATATTCTCTACGTTAATTTTGTGTGTGAAATTTCGCAAGCAGTGTATATACTAAAATTGGTATTTTATTATTTATTTCACTTCTTTCTTCTTTTCATAAAACACCCCTTATTTAAAAATTATAACTTATAAAATTTTAAGAAAAAATTAATTTTATGATTATTTTAAGAAAAAATTAATTATAACTAATACTTTTTATACTTTTAATTTAAAAAATATAATTAAATTTTAAATTTTCTTTATTTTAAATTTAAATAA
>JAMLFT010005630.1:0-17252 GCA_026544285.1 Pachyrhizus erosus
AAGAATTAGGAGAAGTGACAAACGAGATAAGGCAGATAGATAAATAAGAAAACCTATCGAGTGAGAATTTAAGACGAAGGATGCAATGGTTGACCACAAAAGGTACCTGAGGAATGTACAGGCTCTTGTGAGACCTTGGGGGTAGATAAGGTGCCAAGTTGTGAACCGCTTAGAGAAAAGAGGGTGTCATAGTGCCGGCTTGGCGTCCCCGACAAAGCGAGCATTACCAAGATTCGGTTAAGAGTACTCTGGATCAAGTATCAGTCAGGGTATGTACTCCCGGTCGTCAACCAAAAAGTTGCAAATCGAACATTAAATGATAGGCTCGTGTAAGTCCTCCCGAAGCTGGTAGTAAAGGAGGCAACGAAGGGCCCAACACGATGTAGAGAACCTACTTAGGCACGAACGAGAAGATGAGAGTTGACGATAGAAAAAGATACCTTTTATTTTCAGCATAATTCTAAATTGATGGCTCACTCCTACACCCCCCATTCTTTCATATCAAACATGGCATAGGAATTCCAACCACTTTTCCATTTGACAATCCTGCCTTTGGAGGAAAGATGGATCTACGATCGGGTCTAAGGTGATGACACATTCATAGGATACGTCCGCTTTGCTTTCAGACCCACAAACATAGTGGTGCCCTAGCAATTTCATCACGTGGATCTACCAATAGTTCTTTCTCTAACCCCGCCGCCTAGGCTCCTGAACGTACCTGCCGACAGAAGAAGGCCACCAGCTCCTCAACCACCACCATCCTCAGTGGGGTCATTTCAAGCTAGCAGTGGGAGTCACAGGGAGGAGCCAATAGATGAAGAGGATGCATCAGAAGCGTCCGATTAGATTAGAGCAAGTTAGAGAAAATGTGATATTTTAAGAAATTTGTATTACCTCTTTGAATCATGTATGACTTTTACGTTATGAAATGAGAACTTGTCATGAAAGTGTTGTATAGAAATAGTTATCGTATGATTAAGTTGTAACTCCCAAGAGTCGTTACGCTATAAGTAAATATTCGCGCGTTATCTCTGATGTTAATTAATTATAAATAATAATAATAATGGTATTAATAATAATAATAATGAAGAAAAAATGGGCGTTACAAATGACCTACAAAATACTTGTAAGACAACCAAGAGTAGCAGATTCACATACTTGTTTTGTAGCCTATGTATTGGTTAATGAAACTCTTCTAAAGTTAAGGGAGAACTAGATGTAGCTCAAATTGAGTGAACTAGTATAGAAACAATTGTTACATATGTTTTTTTCTTTCACATTTTTTGTAATGCCCTTTTTTGTAACATCCCAAATTTTGAGATAATACACACACACATATTCCTAAAACTAATTCCTTTTTAGTTTTTAGTATAATGGAAAATATAAATTTATTCTTAAATAGAAACTGATTCATAAAATTTTAATGATAAAAGAGAAGAATAAAATTAGAACAAAATTAGAATATAATTTTTAGGAATTAAAAGTGAATTTATGGGGAATAAAATAAAATT
The DNA here is from genome assembly GCA_026544285.1 of Pachyrhizus erosus. NCBI lineage: Eukaryota > Viridiplantae > Streptophyta > Magnoliopsida > Fabales > Fabaceae > Pachyrhizus > Pachyrhizus erosus. The sequence goes on from JAMLFT010005630.1 coordinate 1,512, forward strand.
AAATAAAATATTTTTGGATAAAATAAATAAGTTTTTATCAAATAAAATAAATAATTATGAAAAGAAAAAAAACAAATCAGTAGAAGAAAATATAATTTAAAATTTTAGGATTTTTAAAATAATTTAGAAACTAGAAATAAAATTATAAAAATTAAAAACAAAAAAGTAAAAATTTAAAATAGAAAATAAAATAAAAGGAGAAAAGAAAAAAAAAAGAGGAAGGAAGAAAAAAAAAAGGGCGAGGCGAGATTCGATCCTAGGAGAAAGAGAGGACGAATAGAGAACACTTGCCAAATGGGCTACTCGATTTCGAGTGAAATAAAATGACCTAATTGCAATATTAACTAAGCGCTAAGTTAAAATAGGAAAAATAAAATGTGAATTAGAAAAGGGTGGGGGGCGGATTCGAAGGCACAAATGTGAGGGTCAAAGTGCATAGGAGACACAGGGTTTGCCGTTTGACCGCTAGGCCCATCGCTATTATTTTTACAAGCTAAAAACTACTTAACCTCTACAAAAAACGAGTTGCTGCCATTGAAGCACCTCGTCACCTCCTTCAACCTCGAGGTCGTTTTCTACAAACTTTGTGTTGTGAGCAACCCATGCTTTGCTAGCCGCCCACCTACCATTGTCCTAGTTTAGAGAATGCTTTGACAAGAAGTAAGAAACATGAGAACGTCTATAAAAGGAAGATCGAATTTGACATTTGAGGGAAAAATAGAGAACTTTGATTTCAAAATTCTCTTTGTTCCCTTACTATTGTGACTTCCATCAATCCAAGAAGCTTCAAAAATACTCTACAAATGATTCTGTGGAAGGAATTCAAAGAATACAACAAGCTTCACCATTGACGCACCAGAGAAGGTTCATTTGAGGTAAGAGTTGTCTTTTCTCAAAATTTCAATCGTAGTATAGTTTTATATTATCTTAATTTGGATTTTGTATAGTTTGATGATTTAATTCATGCTAATTCTCCAAAATCAAATATGAGTTCATGAAATTTGAACTCTAATAAAGAAAGCCTTGTTTGCTTGTGTTTATGCTTGTTTGAGCCAATTGATGGTTGAGACAATTCAAGTTTGAATGATTAAATGTTTATGGATAAAGAAATTGGAAAAAACATGAACATAATCCAAAATTGAAAATTTGAAATCCTCTAGTTTGAGCCAGCGATTCAGAGGAAGAAGATGAAGTGACAATTTACCATTTTGCCTTTCTATTGAAAAATGATTAAATTACCCATATTCAGTTTCTTTTTTTAAATTTTTATACCAATCTTGCCTATCCAAGCCTTGAAAATTAGCCTAGGAAATAGCTCCATCTCTGTGAATAAGAATGTAATAAATTTTTCTCAAAAAATTTGATGAAAATTAAATTATTTTTGTAAAATTCCATAAAATACCCTTAGGTAGGAAAAATGAAAAATTAATTATGTTTGACCAATAAATTGGAAGGAAACCATCAGAACCTTTCTAGGAATAAGTCTAGGATATTTTCATCAACTTAGAGATTTAAATATCCTTGAAAATAAATTGATATTTTCAAAATAACCAAAATACCCCTAGGGTATAAAAGTAAATATTTTTATCCTTTTTAGGCCATTATGACCTCAAGAATATAGCCTAAACACCCTTTTTCATTAAGTAGTATCTATTCGAAAAACTTAGGGTTGAAAATATGAAGAAAATGTTTAAAAAGACAAATTTTCACAAAATGACCAAAATACCCCTACATTAGAAAAATTAGTTTTTAGCATTGTGTTAAACCTCCTTATCTTAGAAAGAATATTTTATAACAGTAGGAAACGTATATAATAAATCGTGACTTAAAATGAGAATAGAAATATCTAAGAAGTTATATTTTTATAAAATGACCAAAATGCCCTTCTTAAGGAAAATTCTAAAAAATACCCTTTTTCAAGTAAAATTTTCCAACTAAGATTAAATGAAAGTATGGAATCCCTTTTTATACTCATTTCTTTCATATTCATGTAAAGATAGAAGACAATTGTGGAAGAAAGGTGAAAAACACTATTTTTCCCCTGCTCTAATTTCTAAGTAAAATATGTCTGAATGATTACTATGATTATTTTTTATGCATTTAAATGTATTGGATTGAAGATTTATGTGTAATTTCATACTTCCATCATTAGTGGAAGGCAAACATATTTGATGACTGTTCATCAATGACAGTGAATCCTGAATAAGCCAGTAGTTCTATCTTAAACACCGTCATCCAAATTCCTCAATGTGCTAGCTACTTGGAGACGACCACAAACTCCTTAGCCACCACAATCTTCGATGGGGTCAATATATGCTAGTAATATAAATCAAAGAGAGGACTCAACAAATGAGGAAGATCCCTTTAAAGCTTCAGATTAGACTGAATAAGCTTTGGATGAATAGTTAATATAATATTTTGTTCAAATGTTAAAAATATTGTACTAATATAACAATGAGTTGTATGACTTCTTTTGTTATGTAAAAGAAAAGCAGTAAGTACTTTGAATGGAAGTAATGTGATAAGTTAGGTTATTGTCAAATTGTAATTTCTCGAACGGATTAAATTTCAAATTTTTATCTGCACGAAAAACTCTTTGAACATTTCGTATTTAATAAAATAAAATAAAAGGGGCATTACATTTTTTACTTATCTGATTTGGTAAAATTTTAATTTCAAAAGGATTTTATTTCAAATTTTAATTAACAGGATAAATTTAAAACACCAACCATTCGCTAGGGAGTTATAATTTATGGAAACCTATTTATCACCATGTCATTCATGCACATATAATTGAACATTGAAACTCAATTGGACATATATTGATAAAGTCAAGAGTACAAACATATGAATTTCATCTCAAAATATTAGCTATATTTATACATTTATCCAAAAATAGGGGAATATTGATTATCTGGGTATTATCTTATAATCCCTTCTATAATATTCAATCATAACATTGAGAGGGGTCTTCTTCCTCCAAAGTCTCTTTTTCCTCTTCTGAGTTATGAGTTTCGCTGGCAGCAAGACTAGTAGATGGGCTGGGATTGGTAGGTTGGGAGCATCGTGAAGCAGGAGGAACATCTGGTGGGATTCTTATGTAATGGGGAGGTAGGGTTTGGGTCATTATGACTAGATGATCGATATGTGAAACTTTCCTGTGTGGTATTTTTTCTGTATATAGAAAGGAAAACCTCACATATCCTGTAAATGTATCATCCTAAAAAAGAGGATCATGTGTCCAACTTTCCTTTAAAGGAATGATCGTTAGACTAAATAGTGAGTGAAAATTGTCAACCATTTGAAAAGAAGGGGATGTAGGAGTGAGCTTTCTATCCTTACATACACATGCAAAAATTTTCCTAATCTATCATGTACTTCCATCTTACTATTCGTGCCCAATTAGGGTTTCTAATCGTTTAGGACCCTTTGTAGCCTCCAATACTCCTATCTCTGGAAGGATTTACACGAGCGTATCAATAAAATCCAAGTCTACATTCTGGGTCGAAGATCAAGAATACATATTGTACTTGGTACTCGGTTTAGGATACTTTCAACCAAATCTTGGTATTACTATGCTTTGTCGGGAACGCAAAGCCGGTTCTGTGACATTCTCTTTCTCTGAGCAGCTCATAACTTAACACCTTATCTATCTCCAAAGACTCACTTGAGTCTGTGTACATTCCTCAAGTACCTTCTATGGTTAACCCATGCAATCTCCATTCTTAATTCTCACTCGTATGTTTTTATTTATCTCCTTCTTCCCACTTCCATTCATCAATTTCTTTTGGTACTTGCTTTGAGCTCAGAGGTAACATTCCTTTGATGACTTCATTTCACATCAATTTACCAATCATCAATTAAGTTTCATTCAATCTCTGTTTGAGTAAATCACTCAAACTATCACATTTCTATATCTCATCTTCTATCCTAAGGTTATTTACCCTAGTTCTACCTACTTGAGACAGTCACTTAAGTTATAAGAATTCCTGTACTATCAGTAGAGGCAATCAATGTATATAAACATTATCATACATCATAGAAAAATGATAGTATCATCATTGAAATTAATTTGCAATCATTATATGTCCTACAACAGTATTCATAAGCAGATGTATAAAGAATAACAGTATAAATAGTATTTCATAAAGTTTTATTTGTTATATTTCTTTCACCTTCTCTTTCATATTTCTTTCTTCTTCCTTTCTCTCTCCTCTTTCTTTCTCTACTTTATCTCTCCTCTTTTTGTTTTCCTTTTTCTTTCTTTCTCTACTTTCGTTCTCTACTTTCTCTCTCTTCTAATTTGTCTATCCTCTCTCTTTCCTCTTTTTCTCTTTTTCCACCTTTTCTTTATTTTCTCTCTTTTCTTGCTATTTTCTCACTCTACTTTCTTTCTCTCTCTCTTTGTTTCCCTCTCTCTCTTCTTCTTATTTCTCCTACCTTTCTCTTTCTATTTCTTTTTCTTATTCTTCCTTACCGTTTTCCTAATTTCTCTTCCTCCCTCTTCTCTACCTTACTGCTACCTTTGCTCCTAGAGGGTAACATTTTACACCAAATACCACCTTCCTCCAATATGTATTTCATATTTTTCCTCCCTGTTTCGGATTACCATCAATCTTCGTTAATATTGTGTTGTTATTGCCTTGTTACATTACTTCTAGCAACCTTAAGCCTAAACGAGCCTATTGCCTAAACAGATTCAGGTTTAATACCTTTTGTAATGAGAAATGTCATTCGCAGTCCAAATGAAGTTTAAAATTCTAATTCATGTGATTTGTTGATATTTTCATGAATTCAAAGTGCCAAAATGAAATGGATATGTTCACGAATAAATTTGTAAGAAAAAATTGAAGAATAAATGACTCCTCCTACCTTAAATATGATTTTTGACGAGAATTTTAAGTTCTCCAACGAAGCTCTGACGACGATCCTAATTTCTAATTCTTCCCTCCATTTTCTCAATTAATTGCACCAGAATGAAACTCAAACTAGGATGAAACTGTTTGAAATTTGAATGTGATAAATGAAGTTTGATTCATGGGTGAATTTAGAGATTTGGTTTCTTCATTGGTGCGTTCCTCCTGTCCATGGCAGATAGGTATTTATAGGATTCCTAAGCCTTAATTTTTGCTTATTAAATTCGTGGAGAGTGGGCTATGGTGTCTGACGCCTCTTAGGGGAGTAGTGTAGGTTATGGGCACGTGGCGACATCAATGGTGATTTGTAGGAGTCGTGGCTAGAGGAAGAAGAAGAAACTCACGCAGCAGGGTCAAAGGCGGTTAGTGGATTGCATATAAGGGTAATATTTTCCTAATTTTTCAACGATGGGCCTAGTGGTCTAATGACAATCCTCTCCCCTCACTTACTAACATTTGCTCTCGCATTCTGTGCTTTGAACCGGTCCCCACCCTTTTTCATTCTCTGCTCTTTATTTTCTCATTTTATTACCTTCCCATAACTTTTATATTTCTTTTTCGGCGTTATTTTCGTCCAGGGTGTCTAGCCCAAATGGTAGCATGTTTTGCTTCCATCATGGGGGTCCTGGGTTCGACCCCAGTTGGTGTTATTTCCCTTTTTCCTTTTTTGTTCAAATTTCCTTTTTCTTTTTGTTTTCCCTTTTGTATATTAAAATTAGTATTTTTAATTTCAAAATTTTTCTAAATAGTCTATAAACTTATTTATATTTTTCTCTTCCTTTTCTTATATTTCTCTTACCAAAATATTTATATATTTTTATAAATCTATTTATTTTAATTTATTTTATTATATATATATATATATATATATATATATATATATATATATATTTATAAAATTCTATTTTATATTTCTAAAATTTAGATTATTATTGAAAAAAATTATCATATCTCTATTCTTTTTCTTCCACTTAAACCTATTTTTTTATAATTTCTAAATATGTTTTTCTTTCCTAATTATTTTATAATTCTATTTTAAAATTAACTTTTAAAATATTCTTCTATGTATTTATTCATCTTAATTGTAATTTACTTAAAAACTATTCTATCTAAAATTTTCCCTAAATTTTGTATGCATAGATTTTCATTAATTATATTCTTATCAATGTCAACTATTTCTTAAATTTCAATAATAATTATTTTAAGTTGAAATTCTAAATTTCAGATAAACTAAAATATCGCAAAATAAATGAAAGTTTATATTTCTAGGTTATTTTCTCAACATAATTTATTTATTTCAAACAAGATGTTAGAATTCCACCCCCTTTAAAGAAATTTCATCCCTAAAATTTGGACTTATAAAATAATTGGGTGTATAATTCTTTCATCCTACTTTCTATTTTCCAGGTTGCATCACCTTTATCTGTTGGACTTCAAATTACTTTGACCAAGTTGATGTTTCTATCTCTAAGCTATTTTACTCTACGATCACCAATTCTAAAGCGCAAAACATCATAAGTCAAATTCTCTCTCACTAACACATGGTCATGATCAATCATGTGTGAAGGATTAGAGACATACTTTCTAAGTTGTGACACATGAAAGAGGTTATGCAAATTGACCAAGTTGGGATGTAAGGCTATTTGATAAGCAACAGGGCTAATCTTTTTTAGGATTTGATAAGGTCCTATGAATTCGGGCATTAGCTTTCAAGACTTCGAGGCTCTACCTATACCAGTTGTAAGGATTACTTTTAGAAAAATATGCTCTCCTGCTAGGAACTCTAAAGGCTTTCTTCTCTTATCATAGTAGCTCTTCGATTTATCTTAAGTAGCCTTTAGCTTGTCTCTAATTATTTTTACTTTCTCAATAGTTTGCTGTAACGCCTCTGGTCCTAAAAGCAAAGAGTCATCAATTTCAAACCAACATGGAGGTGTTAAGCATTTCCTACCATATAGTGCCTCATAGGGTACCATGCCTATACTTGTGTGAAAACTATTGTTGTAAGTGAATTCTACTAGGGGTAGGAATTCATTCCAACTCCCTTGTTGTTCCATCACCCAGGCTCTTAACAAATGCTCTAGTGATTGAATCGTTCTTTCTATTTGTCTGTTTATTTGAGGGTGATAAGCAGAGCTGACTCTCAACTTTGTTCCTAGGGCTTCTTATAAACTTCCTCAAAATCTTGAAGTAAAACGAGGATCTTGATTTGATACTATACTTGAAGGGACTCCATGTAGTCTGACCATCTCCTTGAGGTATAGTCGGGTCAATTTTTTGAGGGAAAAACGAATGTTTATAGGCAGGAAATGAGCAAACTTAGTTAAACAATCTATAATTACCCATATTGTGTCATGTCCAGTCAAGGTTCATGACAATCCAGTCACAAAGTCCATGGAAATGCTATCCCATTTCCATTCTGGAATATTTAGATGTTGAAGATGCCAATAAGGTTTCTGGTGTTCCACTTTAGCTTTTTTGCATTTCAGGTAGGTTGCGACAAATTTTGTCACATCTCTCTTCAGTCCTTGCCACCAGAAATTCTTCTTCAAGTCTTGATGCATCTTAGTCGTGCCTGGATGGAAACTAAGTTTTCTTTTATTTTCTTCTTCTAGGATCATCTTTCTCATTTCCTCATCTTGGGGAATGCAAATCCTTCCATTGATCCTGATTATCCCGTCAGTACTTTATTGGAATCTCCCTTCTTCACTTCCATCAGTTGCTTTTAGTTTCTCTTGTAGGGTTTGATCCTCTTGTTGCCCTATCTTGACTTGTTTTAAAAATTCATTGGTGACTGTCAAAGTTCCTAAATATATACTTTTTGGGCGAACTTCTACTACCACGTCGAGAATCCTAAATTCCTCAATCAACTTTAAGTCTTGTGCCATCTTAGTAGATAAGTGTAGTGACTTTCTGTTAATGGTATTTGCTACCACGTTTTCCTTGCCAAGGTGGTGGGATAATTCGAAATCGTAATCGTTCAAAAATTCCATCCACCTTCTCTGCCTCATATTGAGCTCTTTTTGATCAAACAGGTATCACCGACTTTTATGATCGTTAAAATCTTCAAATATGGATCCATAGAAATAATGCCTCAAAATTTTAGCACAAAGACTACAACATTGAGTTCCAAATCATGGGTTGGTTAGTTTCCTTCACTAGGCCTCAATTGTCTCAAAGCATAAGCGACTACTCTTCCCTCCTGCATAAGCACGCAACCCAAACCTTGGCGTGAAGCATGGGAGTACACGTCAAACTTCTTCTTAGGATCGACCAGAATCAATATTGGTGCAGTGGTTAGCCTCTTGTTTAGTTCTTGGAAACTATTCTCGCATATTTGATCCCAATTGAAGACTTGACTCTTTCTTGTTAACTTGGTCAGAGGCAAAGCCAACTTAGAGAATCCTTTAATTAATTTCCTATAGTAGCTTGCTAAACCTAGGAAGCTTCTAATCTATGTGACGGTTGTTAGAGGATATCATTACATAACTGCCTCTACTTTTGTTGGATCAACAATAATTCCTTCTTTAGACACCATGTGTCCTAGGAAACTCACTTCTTCTAACCAAAAATCACATTTAGAGAGTTTTGCATAGAACTGGCGTTCCTTGAAGATTTGTAGCACAATCCTCATATACTCTATGTGCTCCTTGTAGCTCTTTGAATATATCAAGATATCATCTATGAATATAAATACTAATTGATCTAGGTATTTATGAAAGATTCTGTTCATGTAATCCATGAATACAAGAGGGGCGTTGGTCAATCCAAAGGGCATGACTAGATATTCATAATGCCCATATTGTGTGCGAAAGGCAGTCTTGAGAATATCCCAATTAAAGATCGATCTTGGAGAATATTAGAGCTCCTTTTAACTGATCCATGAGATCATTAATTCTAGGAAGTGGATATTTGTTCTTAATAGTGACTTTAATCAATTAGCGGTAATTTATGCATAATCACATGCTTCCATCTTCCTTCTTCACTAATAACACTGGAGCTTCCCATGGTGACACATTGGGTCTAATGAACTTCTTGTCCAACAATTCTTCCAACTAACTTTTCACTTCTCCCAACTCCTTTAGCGACATCCTTATGGAGCGATAGAAATTTGGCTAGAACTGAAGATAAGGTTTATGGCAAATTCTACTTCCCTTTTGGGAGGTAGCTTTGTCACATCTTTAGGAAAAACTTTTGGAAATTTGATCACATTTGGAACACTATTGACATCTACATAAACTCTTGCTTTTGTTGAGAATAATTCCACGAAGATTTGAAATCTTTTTCTCTTTTTGTCCTCAAATTCGTTTGGCTTATAACTCAAAAGCTCATTATTGCTTTGATTTAGGGTGCTAAAATTTAGGGTTTTGTGATGACAATCTAGGATAACATGGTTAGAGGGTAGTCGATCCATTCCTAACGCTATACCTATATTGGATAGAGGACGACAAACTAGGTTAATCAAAAAGCTTCAGCTTTTTAATAACACTAGACAATATTATACAAGCTAAGTTGGCGAATATAGGCTTATTAGTGGGACTATTTACAGTTAGATCATATGACAATGGAGTCACAGGCAATGACAAATATTTGGCACATTTATAGGATATAAAAGAATGAGTAAACCTAAATCATCTAGGAGTTTATTGCTTATGATGCACTTAGCGCAAATGAGATCATTTGATAAGGAAGCTTCTGACCCACTCATGGTAAAGATCTTTCCAGTCACTTTTGGTCTTCCGAAAGCTTAGCTTTAAGTAGACTTCTTGGCACTAGGTGCTTCCTTCTTGGGTGACCAGCAATCTTTCGCCGCATGCTCGTTTTCCCCAAAATTGTGGCAGGTGATGTTCTTTTGTAGGCAATCCCTTAGGAAGTGGAGTTCACCACACCGGAAGCATTTTATAGGAGTACTAGCCTCTAAACATGGGGCAGTTGACATAGAGCTCCCCACATATTGGCTTTGTTGGGTTGATCTGTTCCCATACATGGATGGTCGTTGGTAAGGCTTTTTCTGTTGATGGTTGAAGATTTTCTTGGAGTGCCTTTGTGGGCCTCCTGCTCTCCATTGTGTGTGCCTTGCGTAAGTATCTTCTTCATAAATCCTACATTTGTTGACCAGGGTAGGAAAGTCAGTTATTTGGAGGTACCCAACTGCTTGCTTTATGTCAGCTTGCAGTCCATTCTCAAATTGTGAGCAGATCACCTACCTATTAATAGCTCCAAAGTACAACCAATATTTTAATAATTCGTCAAATTTTACCATATATTCTCCTACGGTCATGCTTCCCTATTTTAGCCCCAGAAATTCTCTGGCTTTCCTTTGCTTGAAATCAATTGGGAAATATTTATACAAGAAATTTTGTTTGAAATCTCCCCAAGGTATAACATAACTGATTCTTGGGAGTGTGGGCTTGACTATTTGCTACCAATTTTCTGCTTCTCCAGTAAACATAAATGTGGCAAAGTTTACTTTATGCTCCTTTAAACATGACATGGTCGTGAAGATCTTTTCTATTTTTGTGACCCAATTTTGGGCTCGTTTAGGGTTTAAGGAACCACTGAATCTAGGTGGGTGATTCCTTCTAAATGCTATCAATCCTCTATACTCTACAGGTTCATCATTGCGATCTTGAGTCATACGCTCAAGGATCTGAGTCATGCATTCTAACAGTCGATGGGTGTTATTGCCTGGTGGTCTTCCTACCATTATTTTCTACTAAAACAATAGATAACCCAAAATTACTATTTTATCCCAAGTGTTTTATCAGCCATTCCTAACACATAAATTTTATCCAACAATGTCGTCTAATACGTATAATGTTAGGTTCAATCAAGTCGTTCACACGATTATATCAATCAGCGTGCCATCATACAATTTACACTATTGTCCAAATAGTGTAGTTGTAGTCACTTCCAATCATTCCCTTGGTGTTTCTACCACAGGCTCGTTAGGACGAACTGCTTTGATACCAACTAATTATAAGCCCTTTTCCATTTATCTAATTTGGTAAAATTTTAATTACAAAAGGATTTTATTTCACATTTTAATTAATAGGATAAAATTTAAAACACCAATAATTTGGTAGGGAGATACAATTTGTGAACACCTATTTATCACCATATCATTCATGCACATATAATTGAACATTAAAACTCAGTTGGACATATATTGATAAGGTTAAAAGTACAACCATATGAATTTCATCTTAAAATATTAGTTGTATTTATACATTCATCCATAAATAGGGGAATATTGATCATCTAGGTATTATCTTATAATTCTTTCTATAATATTCAATCATAACATTGAGAGGGGTCTTCTTCCTCCGAAGTCTCCTTTTCCCTTCTGAGTTATGAGTTTCATTGGCAGCGGAGCTAGTAAACGGGTTGGGATCTACAGTAGGCTGGGAGCATTATGGAGTTGGAGGAATATATGGTGGGATTCCCATGTAACGAGGAGGTAGGGTTTGGGTCATTATGACTGGAAGGTTGATATGTGAAACTTGCTTGTGTGGTATTTTTTCTGTATATAGAAAGGAAAACCTCACATATGTTGTAAAGGTATCATCTTCAAAAAGAGGATTATGTGTCCAACTTTCCTCTAGAGGAATGATTGTCAAACGAAATAGTGGACATAAATTGTTGGACATCTAAAACGAAGAGGGTGTAGGAGTGAACCTTGTATCCTTACAAACACATACAAAAATTTTCCTAATCTATCGCATACTCTCATCTCACTGTTTGTGCCTAATTAAGGTTTCTAATCATTTAGGACTCTTTGTAGCCTCTAATACTCCTATCGTTGGGAGGACTTACACGAGCGTGTAAATAAAACCCAAGTCTGCATTCTGGTCGATGATCGGGAGTACATATCCTGCCTAGTACTCGGTCTAGGATACTCTCAACCGAATCTTGGTAAGGCTCCGCTTTGTCAGGGATGCCAAGCCGATTCTATGACACACTCGTTCTTTGAGCGGCTCACAACTTTGCACCTTATCTACCCCCAAAGACTCATTTTCTGTGGTCAACCCATGCAATCTCCATTTGTTAATTCTCACTCATATGTTTTTAATTTATCCTCCTCTTCCATTTTCATTCATCAATTTCTTTTGGTACTTGCTTTGCACTCAGAGGTAACATTCCTTTGATGACTTCATTTCACATCAATTTACCAACCATCAGTTAAGTTTCATTCAACCTCTATTTGAGTAAATCGCTCAAATTGTCATAATTCTATAGCTCATCTTCTATCCTAAGGTTATTTACCTTAGTTCTACCTACTTGAGACAGTTACTTAAGTTATAAGAATTCCTTTACTATTAGTAGAGGCAATCAATGTATATAAACATTATCATACATCATAGAAAAATGATAGTATCATGATTCAAATTAATTTGCAATCATTATATGTTCTACAATAGTATTCATAAGTAGATGTATCAAGAATAACGGTATAAACGATATTTCATAAATTTTTATTTGTTATATTTCTTTCATTTTCTCTCTCTACTTTCTCTCTCCTATTTCTTTCTCCTTCTTCCTTTCTTTCTCCTCTTTCTCTTTTTCTTTTTCTTTCTTTCTCCTTTTTCTCTCTCTTCTAATTTCTATCTTATCTCTCTCCTCTTCTCTCCCTTTCTACCTTCTCACTATTTTCTCTCTTCTCTTTCTATTTTTTTAGTCTACTTTCTCTCTGTCTCTCCCCCTTCTCTTTTTCTCTCCTTCTCTCGCTCTTTTTCTCTCTCTCTTCTTCATCTTTGTCCTATATTTCTCTTTCTTTTTCTTGTTCTTCCTTACTATTTTCTTGATTTCTCTTCCTTCCTCTTCTATAGCTTACTACTGCCTCTACTCCCAGAGGGTTATATTTTACACCAAAAACCACCTTCATCCAATATGTATTTCATATTCTCCCTCCCTGTTTCGTATTACCATCAATCTTCACTAATTTTATGTTGTTATTGCCTTGTTACATTACTTATAGCAACCCTATGCCTAAACAAGCCAATTACCTAAACATATTAAGGTTTAATAGCTTCTATAATGAGAAAACTCAATGACGGTCTAGACAAGTTTAAGATTAAAATTGATGTGATTTTTTGATATTTTGATTGATTCAAAGTGCCAAAATGAAATGGATATGTTCAAGAACAATTTCATAAGAAAAAATTGAAGCATAAACGACTCCTCCTACCTTAAATATGATTTTCAGCGAGAATTTTAAGTTCTCTAGAGAAGCTCCGACGACGATCTTGATTTGCGATTCTTCCCTCCATTTTCTCAATTAATCGCACCAGAATGAAACTCGAACTAGGATGAAATTGTCTGGGAGTCAAATGGGATAAATGGAGTTTGATTCGTGGGCGAATTTGGAGATTTGGTTTCTTCGTTGGTGCGCTCCTCCTATCCATGGTAGACCGGTATTTATAGGATTCTTAAGCCTGAATTTCTACTTATTAAATTCGTGGAGAGTGGGCTATGGTGTCTGACGCGTCTTAAGGGAGTAGTGTAGGCTATGGGCATGAGGCGACATCAATGGTGATTTGCAGGAGTCGTGGCTTGAGGAAGAAGAAGAAAGTCATGCAGCAAGGTCAAAGGCGGTTAGAGGATTGCATATAGGGGTATTATTTTTCTAATTTTTCAACAATGGACCTAGTGGTCTAATACAAATCCTCTCCCCTCACTTACTAACATCTGCTCTCGCATTTTGTGCTTTGAACCAATCCCCATCCTTTTTCATTCTCTGCTCTTTATTTCTCATTTTATTCCCTTCCCATAACTTTTATATTTCCTTTTGGGCCTTATTTTCGTCCAAGGTATCTAACCCAGATGGTAGCATGTTTTGCTTCCATCATGGGGGTCCTAGGTTCGACCCTAGTTCGTGTTCTTTCCCTTTTTCCTTTTTTCGTTCAAATTTCCTTTTTCTTTTTTATTTTCCCTTTTGTATATATTAAAATTAGTATTTTTAATTTCAAAATTTTTCTAAAAAATCTATAAACCTATTTATATTTTTCTCTTCATTTTCTTATATTTTCTCTTACCAAAATATTTATATATTTTTATAAATTTATTTATTGTAATATATATATATATATTATATATATATATATATATATATATATATATATATATATATATATATATATATATATATATATATATATATATATATATATATATATATATATATTTATAAAATTCTATTTTATTTTTCTAAAATTCAGGTATTATTAAAAATTTGTATCTTTTATCTACACTTCCTCCAATTAAACCTATTTTATAATCTAACTATTTTTCTTTCCTAATTATTTTATAATTCTATTTTAAAATTAACTTTTAAAATATTCTTCTATATATTTATTCATCTTAATTGTAATTTACTTAAAAACTATTTTATCTAAAATTCCCTGAATTTTCTATGCATAGATTTTGATTATTTATTATGAGTATGAATTATTTCTGAAATTTCAATAATAATTCTTCTAGGTTTAAATTCTAAATTTTAGATAAACTCAAATATCTCAAAATAAATTAAAATTTCTATTTTAGGGTTATTTTTCTCAATATAATTTATTTATTTCAAAAAGGATGTTATAGTTTTTGACATCCAAAGTGTTTATGAATTATTTTCTCTCTTATGCGTCTTTTACAAAAGGTTTTGTGAAAACAATTTTAAAATCATACACACTATTTAACCCCTCTTCTTGTGTTTTTGTAAGCCCTCATCATTTTATGTATTTTTGGCTTTAAATTCAAAAAGATATTTGGATTAGGATTTTGAATTGAAAGAGATATTTTATCATATTGAAAGTGAATATAAGATTGACTATTATGATTATCATAAAATTGATTATCAGGATGGGTGGGTGGAGGGATGGAAGGTACGGTGTACTGCAAGGTGGTTGAGAGTGGAACACTAGTGATGTAGTGGCTATTGTAGATGGTGACGAGGTGACATGATGGGTTCCCAATTAGGGTTTCTAGGGGAAGATTAGCATGATGGGTGTGAGGAGGAGGATGAATGTTAACAATAACAATAATTTATGGGAAGATGAGAATTATTTTGTAAAGTTAAATGAAAATTGGATTAAAAAATTAAAGAAAAAATATTTTGAAAAATGGTCCTTGTATTTTGAATGCAAAAATAGAAAAAATATATTTCATTATCTAACATGCCAAGGATAACCAGATGTCAAGCTATGATATGGTCCTTGTACTTTAATGATTCAATTGTAGAAAAAAAAATAATAGTAAGACAAATTACAATATACACATCAAATTATTTAGTGCACACATTAGAAAAAAATTATTGAATGATTTTTTTGTTTGTAATAAAAAAACTAATCTAAATTAATCTAATCTAATGTATTTGCAATGGTGAACTATTTAAGATCTATTTGTAATAAAAACATTATTTAAGATCTTGCAAACCTTTTTAAATGTCAAACTATTTGTAATGGTGTGGAGGGTATAATGACAAGTGTGCTAGATAGGACATTAAGGTTCTAGTATTTGTGGATTCAAGGATATACTTACTCTTCATCACTTTTCAAAAATTAATTTGTGATCAAGGGTAGATCAATTGAGAGTATGGATCCATACGACGAAAATGATGCTAATGATAAGGATGATTATGAGATAAAGCATGAGAACTTTGATTGAAATATTAGGTTCCCTATAAGACTTTATTGCTTGTGGATAATAATAATAACAATAATAAGAACAACAACAACAACAATAATAATTATAATAACAATATTAATAATAATAATAATAATAATAATAATAATAATAATAATAATAATAATAATAATAATAATAATAATAATAA
>JAMLFT010005631.1:0-17250 GCA_026544285.1 Pachyrhizus erosus
TTAATAGGGAGGTGGGTTTTGGGAGACTTCCCCCCCCCCCCCCCCCGCCTCCCCTCCATCATACAATATAAGAAAAATAGAGACCAAAGAGTAGAAGAAAACTCCTTTATATCTTAGATTTTTGGATTTTAAATCTACTGAACAAAAGTGGGAAAAAATGGCTCCAAGGTCTCCTCCTTCTTACTCCAAGAGAGATAAAAATAAGAAGAAAAAAAATGTGGGAGAGGGAGGGAGAGAGGAGAACGTGAGAGAGGGAAGAGAGAAGAAGAAAAAAAAAGAGGAGAGAAAGAGAGAGGGAAGGTCCCATGAGAAGGGGATTACTAAGCTAGGATCCTTTAGTGGGTTATTAAATAGGTACATTTTATTTTTAATTTTTTATAATTTTTAAATTTTTTTCTTATTTCTATTTTAGGATTATAACATAGTTAATCAAATCATCAAGCATATACAAGTAAAGGAAATCATTAATTAATTTTAATTAGGAAAATTCCTATCTAATAAATTGAGGGTGTTACAATTTTACTATCTTAAAAGAAAATTTTGTCATCATAATTTGTACCTTGAAATAGGTGAAGATACAATTCCTTCATCTTGTCCTTCAATTCCCAAGTTGTATCATCATCATTTGTTGCACTCCAAATGACTTTGACTAGTTTAATGCTCTTGTCCCTTAATTGTTTTATCCTCTGATCACCAACTCTCACAAGAATTACATTATAAGTAAGGTTATCCCTTATTTGTACATGATTAGGGTCAATCACATGAGAAGAGTCAAGAGTGTATTGTGTAAGTTGGAATACATGAAACACATTTTGCAAAGAGTAGGGTTATTTGGTAGGCTACTAAACCAATTCTTTTTAGGATTTGATAGAGACCAAAGAATTTTGGGGATATTTTTTGAGACTTTAGGGCTCTACCAACACTAGTTGTAGTTGTCACTTTAAAAAATATATGTTCTTCTTCTTGAAATTATAGAGGCCTCCTCATTTTATCATAATAGTTATTTTGTCAATCTTGTGTTGCTTTCATCCTCTCCCTTATCATCTTTACCCTTTCTGTAGTAAGTTGTAAAACCTCTAGTAAGATTAACGAATCTCCTGTTTCAAAGCAACATAAAGGTGTTCTACATTTCCTCACATAGAAGGTCTCATAGGGTGTCATACCAATACTCGAGTGGAAACTATTGTTATAAGTGAACTCTACTAAGGGTAGGAATTCATTCCAACCCCTTGTTTTCTCTAGCACACATGCTCTCAAAAGGTCTTCTAGTGATTTCATAGTTATCTCCATTTGTTTATTCATCTAAGGGTGATAAGATAAACTAAGTTTCAACTTACTACTTAAAGCTTTTTGTAAGCTTCTCCAAAGTCTAGAGGTAAAACAACAATCCATGTCTTACACTATACTAGAAGGTATCCCATGCAATCTAATGATCTCTCTAATGTAGATTTGCATAAGTTTTTCTAATGAATAACAAATGTTTATGGTTCTAGTTGTCCTGCTAGTTTTTCATGTTTGACTTTTTTCTTTTGGGAGGTCAACCATGTTACTACAAATTTCACCACATTTCTTTTAAGTTCTTGCCACCAAAAATTTCTTTTTAAGTATTTGTACCTTTTAGTTGTACTAGGTGGAAACTAAATTTTCTCTTGTGCGCTTCTTCCAATATGAGTCCTTTCATTTCTTCATTCTGAGGTATAAAAATACATCCATTTAGCCTTATTACTCATCTATTCCTTGACAGAACTCTATCTCTGTACTTCCCCTCTTTAGCTACAACTAATCTTGCAAGTATTTCTCTACTTGTTGTTCCCTCTTGACTTGCTTTAAGAATTCATAGTAATCCTTAAGGCTCTCAGATACATGCTTTGTAATCGTACTTCCACTACTAAGTTCAAGTATCTAAATTGTTTGATCAATTCCATTTCCTTGGCCATAATTGCCGATACATGTAGCAACTTTCTACTCAAGGCATAAACTAAAACATTTGCTTTGCCAAGATGGCACAATAACTCAAAATTTTAATCCTTTATGAATTCCATCCACCTTCTTTGCCTCATGTTCAATTCCTTCTGGTTGAAAAAATATTTAAGGATTTTGTGATCACTAAACACTTTGAATCTTGCCTCGTACAAGTAGTGCCTCCATATTTTCAATGCAACACACTATGACAACTAATTCCAAATCATGTGTTAGGTAATTCTCTTTGTGGGGTCTTAACTGTTTGGATGCATAGGCAACTACTCATTTATCTTGCATTAGCACGCATCTCACTCCTTGTTGTGACACGTTGTAGTACACATCAAACTTCTTTTTAGGATCCAACAACATCAACATTAGAGTATATGTCAACCTTCTTTTTAGTTCTTGGAAATTGTTTTCACATGTCTCATCCTGAATGAATTGTTGTCTTTTTTTGGGTTAGTGTAGTCAAAGGCAAGGCTAATTTAGAAAATCCTTTAATAAATTTCCTATAATCACTTTCTAAACCTAAGAAACTTCGTATCTTAATGGAAAAGGTTGGTTGCACCCATTGCATTACTATTTTACTTTCAGAAGATCCACTGTGATTCCTTCATTTGACACCACATGTCCTAAGAAACTTACCCGATCTAGCCAAAATGCACATTTTTAAGAATTCTGCATATTATTATCGCTCTTTTACTATTTGCAATACTATTCTCAAATGTTCCATGTGTTCTTTGTGACATCTAGAGTATACTGGTATGTCATCAATTAAAATCACCATGAACTTATCTAGATACTAATGAAATATCCTATGCATGTAATCCATGAAGATGGCGAGAGCATTGATCACGTTGAAAGGAATACTCATGCTCATAACACATCCTAAATGTTGTCTTTAAAATATCCTCTTTCCTTACTCGAATCTGGTGGTATCTTGACCACAAATCAATCTTGGAAAACATTATTGCTCCCTCTAATTAATCCATCAGATTATCAATTCTTGGAAGCAGACATCTATTCTTGATGGTCATTTTGTTCAACTAACGACAATCGATGCATAACGCATACTTTCATCCTTCTTCTTCACCAGTAGCACTAGTGTTCCCCATAATGAAACACTAGGCCTCACAAATTTCCTTTCTAATAGTTCATCTAGTTGGCTCTTCACTTCCTCTAACTCTTCAATGGACATCCTATAGGGTGCTATTGGTATGGGGCTAGATCTCAAAATTAAGTCTAGGGTAATAACAGTGAGTTGTCTGTTGTTTGTGAATTAACTCTATAGGAGACATTTCACCTTCGTTCTTAAGAATCGACACACACATAATATCAACAACTAACTTCATCACTCCTACTACAATTAAGCCTCAAACTCAAACTTACATGCTTCACAACCTCAAACTCTCCTACATTGAATCATCATAGTCTAGCTCAAGACCCTAAACTTTATGGTCACCACTCTTTGTCCTTACACTATTACGTAGGATGAACAAGGCTCGTCGAACACCAAATTTTCATCTCGTATTGATTTTCTCATCCACCATCAGTGTCTCATCCGATCGAGTTATATATGTGTAACTCGTCTAACAAAGGACAAATAGACAATTAATTAATCAATATTAGGAATGTTGTCATCCATAATGACATTTTATCTGTTTAGAGGAACAATTTCAATTAATAGCAAGTCATTATATCCTAATTTTCATGGGATTCAAATCTTAATTACAATTTGTGTTTCCTATATTAGCTATTTTGAATTTGTTCTTGTTGTACTCATAATTATTCTTGGTGTCATTAATTTGATATTCACTCCTTGCAACATCTCAAGTTATATGAAGAATGACTTCCTTTAACTAAGTCATGACGTTGTAATTAATTTCATAATTTCTTTGTCGCCTTTTGTAACGCTCTTTTTCATTTATCTGATTTATTAAAATTTTAAATTTTGACAAGGATCTTATTTCAATTTACTTAACATGATAAAGTTTTAAAAGACTAGTCACTAGGGAGTTACAATTTATGGACATTTATCTATCACCATATCATTCAGACATCATATAATTTACATATTGAAAACTTAGTTGAATATATATATTAATAAAGTTAAGAGTACAACTACATGTAATACATATCAAAATATTAACTATATTTAAAATTTCTACATTCATCCAAAAATAGGGGATACTAATCAACTAGGTATTATTTTAGCCTATAATCCTCTCTAAGGCATTTAATTAGAATATTCAAAGGGGTCTTCTTTCTCAGAAGTCTCTTTTTCCCTCTTGGAGCTATTAGCTTTGTTGGCAGTGGGGTCAATTGATGGGTTGGGATTTGTTGGAGGTTGGGAGCGTCGTAGAGCGGTTGAAACATCTGGTTGGATTTTCGTGTCACAAGGAGGTAGGGTTTGCATCATTATGATAAGAAGGTCGATATGGGAGAATTGCCCCGTGTGGTATTATCTTTAGAAATAGAAAGGCAAACCTAATATAACCCGTAAAAGTATTATCCTCAAAAAGGGGATCATGCGTCTAGCTTCCTTTTAGAGGAATAGTCATCAAACGGAAAAGTGGGCGAAAGTTGTCGATCATCTAAAAAGAAGGAGGGTGTAGGAGTGAGCCTTCTATCCTTACATACATATACAATATTCACTAACTATCATGTACTCTCATCTCACCATTTGTGCCTCCACTTCTTCTAACTCCAAGAGGGCTTACACGAGCGTATCAACTATATCCAAATTTGCATTATGGGTCGACGATCAAGAGTATATATCTTTCCTGGTACTCAGTCTAGGATACTCTCAACTGAATCTTGGTAATGCTCCACTTTGTTGAGGACACCAAGCTAGTTTTGTGACACCCTCCATCTTTGAACGACTCACAACTTGGCACCTTATCTACCCCGAAGGACTCACTTGAGCCTGAGTACATTTCTCAAGTACCTTCTGTGGTTAACCCGTGCAATCTCCATTCTTAATTTCCACTCGTATGTTTTTAAATCATTCACATCTTCCCACTTCCATCTATTGACTTCTGTTGGTACTTGCTTTGATCTTAGAGGTGATATTTCTTTGTTGACTTCCTTTAATATCAATTGACCAACCATCAATCAAGTTTTATTCAACCTCTGTCCAATTATTTTATTACAATCGCTCAGGATTTCACAATTTATATCTCATCTTCTACCCTAGGAATATTTACCCAAGCCCCATCTACTTGAGATAGTCACTTAAGCTATAAAAGTTCCTCTATTGTTAGTAGAGACAATCATTACATTAAACATTATCATACATCATAGAAAATGATAGTATCACCAATAAAAATTACTTTGGCAGGCATTATATATCTTATGATACAACAATATTCATAATACAGAAGTAGAAAGAATTACTTATAAGGAAAAAAATAGAATTGCATTTAATAAAATTTTATTTTTTATATCTTTTATTTTATTTTCTCTATTCGACCTTCTTTCCTAATTTCTTTTTATTATTTCATTTATTCCTTCTCTCCACTTTCTCTTTCTATTTTCTAAGTTTCCTTTCTTTATTATCTCTCACTACTTTTTGTCTTTCCTCTCTCTTTCTTCTCTCTCCCTCCTCTTTGTCTTCGTTTTATTTCTCTCTCTCTCTCTCTTTTTTCTCTCTCTCTAGAATTTCTTCTTCACTCTCCTATGCCTTGGAAATACCTATATTTCTCATATTTCTAACAATTTATACATAGAGACAATATTTAAATTGTTTTTGAATTCATTTTCAATCATCCCTTCGATTTGGCACCAATCCTCATTGGTTTCATGTTTTTATTGATTTACTACATTAGTTACAACATTCCTAAGCTTGTACAAAGCTTAATTTCCACCCATATTGGATTTTAATAGTTCCAAGCAGAGAAAACCATCAATGGTGGCTAGAGGAAAATTCAAAATTTGAATTCGCATAATTCATTATTGTTTTGGCTAATTTAGAGTATTAAAATGTAATTGGTATGATCAGAAATGATTTTGCAATACAAAATTGAAGAATAAATGACTCCTCCAATCTTAATTTCGAATTTCCAACGAGTTCTTCAAATTTTTCGGCAAAGCTCTAACATTAATGCTAATTTGTGATTCTTCCCTTCCTTGTCTGAACTAATGGGACCAAGAGGAAGCTTAAAACATGACGAAACTTTTTGGGGAGAGAATTTGGAAAAATAGTTTCGAATTTAAGGTAAATTGGCTCGAGCAAGTTTCTATTTTCTGCCCTCATCTTCTTCGACTTCACTTCTTATTTATATAGTTCCAATGCTTCCTTTTCAAGCCTATTAGCTTCGTAGGTCATGGGAAAATGTAGCAGGCAGCATGGCAAGGCATGGGGGTTCAAGACGATGAGTTACAAGGTGAATGGCTCGAGGAGAAGAGCTTTGTCAACTGCTTCAATGGCGGTCAAGGAATTCAAAGGAAACATACAGTCATTTTGTTTCCTTAATTTATCAGCTATAGGCCTAACAGTCTAATGACAATCCTTTCTTCATCTAACTCTCCTTCCTTCCCTAGGGTGAAGGTTCGAATCCGCTTCCCCCTTTTTCCTTCTTCCACTTTTTATTTCTCAAATTATTTCCTTTCTATAGCTCATATACCTTTTATGTGCCTTTATTTACACTCAAGACACCTAGCCTAGGTGGTAATGCGTTTTGTTACCAACTTGGGGATCCTAGGTTCGATCCCCAACTCGTGCTTCTTCCAATTTTTCTTTCCTTTCCAATTTTATTTTATTTTTATTATACTTTTAAAATTAATATTTTTAGTTTTATTTTTTTTTCCCAAAAATTCTATAAATTTAATTATATTTTTCTTTTCCTCTTCCTATATTTTTACTCAATAGAAATATTTCTATATTTTTATAAATCTAATTTATTTAATTTATTTTAATACTTATATTTATAAAAAATTATTTTATATTCCTAAAATTCAAATTATTATTTTTAATTTTTCTCTTCTTAATTCTGCCACTTTTTCTGTTTTAATCTATAATTTTAAATTTGTATTTATTTTTTTATTATTAATTTGTAAATTCTATTTCAAAACTAATTTTTTTAAAAAATTTTTGTAAAAACTATTCTATCTACATTCTTTCTTTATATTATTATCTATCTCGATGAAATTTATAAAATTTCCTTTTTTTCATAATAATTCTTTTAAATTTCAATTTTACATATTTGATAGATTTAATGTCTCAAAATAAATTACAATTCTTATTTCAAAGATACTTTTATTAATATAATCTATTTTATTTTTAAGCAGAATGTTGCACCTTTTATTGAGAGATTTAAATTATTTTTATTAGATCCTTAATTTCATTAAATTAATTTAATTACTCTTTTAAATCATAATTTATTAATTACAAATTCAAACCTTACAATTTAGTTATATGTTCAATTTTTTTTTTGTATGCATTTTCCTTATCTTTAAAGTTTCTACATTATGTCGTATCTTTATTGAATATATATATGTATATAGAAATTTTTTTCAATTGCGTATATATATATATATATATATATATATATATATACTTATATTTTTGTCTTTTATAATTTTTTAAAGTTTTTTATTTTTATTTTTGAGTTATAATAGGTTAGATTTATTTATTTTAAGTATTATACATAGTTATTTTTAATTAAATATAATTAATTAAATAATCAAACAGACATAACCAGAAAAAATTATTAATTAATTTTAATTAATAAAATTTTTATATAATAAATTGAGCGTGCTACATTTATTATTTTTTTATTTTTTATCTATAATAATTGAAAACAAATATTTATTACTTTCAATTTATCCTCTTTTATTCTTATATCTAAATTAAATCTTAAAGAAATCGCCGATAGTTTTCTTTTGTATAAGAAAGTTTAGATTATCGAAAGACATAATCCTTTGTAAGATTAGGAAAGACTTCCAATCTCAAAAGAATTTATACTGATATTTACGCATTACTTACTAATAGAAAAATAATTTAATAATCGAATCCAAGTTACAATTAATATATAAGCAAAAGATTCAACTAGATATATCAATCCTGGTTGGTAAAAATAATCAACAGTTAAAAATAATTTTATATCACAATTTAAATTATTATTATAAATTTAAAATATAATTTATATATTTAAATATATTTCTTTGTTATAAATGATTAATAATAATAAATTCTTTTGAATTATTAACTATATAAATAATACATTTATTCCACACAGCTAAAATTCTAGTATATATATATATATCACAAAAACAATATCTTTTTTTATCTTTTTCTTTATCTAGGAGCAATTATGTTATGATTTATATAATATTTTTAAAAATCTAATTATAATATATTAATAGTATAATTTTTTTATATTATTATATAATCATTGATGGTTATCTATAATAAAATTTCTAATTTTATAATAATTATTTTCAGAATCATATTTATAATAATTTCTAATCGATTAGCATATAAATTATATTTAAAAATCATAATTATATTAAAACTAAACTTTACTTTTTTACAATTATTTTACAATATTTATTATTTTTATCCATATCTCTTTACCATATAAATTATATTATCACACATTTTCCTCTCATCTACATATATATCAAAATTGCTTCATTTTGTATTGTAGCAGATGCTACATCAAGCTACAGTACAAGTGCATATTTTTTATATTCTTAAATTAATATTATACCTAATATTCTAAATAATTAATTCTCAGGTTATCATATTTAAAATATTATATATATTTTTTCATTATAATATCTTATGATACAACAATATTCATAATACAGAAGTAGAAAGAATTACTTATAAGGAAAAAAATAGAATTGCATTTAATAAAATTTTATTTTTTATATCTTTTATTTTATTTTCTCTATTCGACCTTCTTTCCTAATTTCTTTTTATTATTTCATTTATTCCTTCTCTCCACTTTCTCTTTCTATTTTCTAAGTTTCCTTTCTTTATTATCTCTCACTACTTTTTGTCTTTCCTCTCTCTTTCTTCTCTCTCCCTCCTCTTTGTCTTCGTTTTATTTCTCTCTCTCTCTCTCTTTTTTCTCTCTCTCTAGAATTTCTTCTTCACTCTCCTATGCCTTGGAAATACCTATATTTCTCATATTTCTAACAATTTATACATAGAGACAATATTTAAATTGTTTTTGAATTCATTTTCAATCATCCCTTCGATTTGGCACCAATCCTCATTGGTTTCATGTTTTTATTGATTTACTACATTAGTTACAACATTCCTAAGCTTGTACAAAGCTTAATTTCCACCCATATTGGATTTTAATAGTTCCAAGCAGAGAAAACCATCAATGGTGGCTAGAGGAAAATTCAAAATTTGAATTCGCATAATTCATTATTGTTTTGGCTAATTTAGAGTATTAAAATGTAATTGGTATGATCAGAAATGATTTTGCAATACAAAATTGAAGAATAAATGACTCCTCCAATCTTAATTTCGAATTTCCAACGAGTTCTTCAAATTTTTCGGCAAAGCTCTAACATTAATGCTAATTTGTGATTCTTCCCTTCCTTGTCTGAACTAATGGGACCAAGAGGAAGCTTAAAACATGACGAAACTTTTTGGGGAGAGAATTTGGAAAAATAGTTTCGAATTTAAGGTAAATTGGCTCGAGCAAGTTTCTATTTTCTGCCCTCATCTTCTTCGACTTCACTTCTTATTTATATAGTTCCAATGCTTCCTTTTCAAGCCTATTAGCTTCGTAGGTCATGGGAAAATGTAGCAGGCAGCATGGCAAGGCATGGGGGTTCAAGACGATGAGTTACAAGGTGAATGGCTCGAGGAGAAGAGCTTTGTCAACTGCTTCAATGGCGGTCAAGGAATTCAAAGGAAACATACAGTCATTTTGTTTCCTTAATTTATCAGCTATAGGCCTAACAGTCTAATGACAATCCTTTCTTCATCTAACTCTCCTTCCTTCCCTAGGGTGAAGGTTCGAATCCGCTTCCCCCTTTTTCCTTCTTCCACTTTTTATTTCTCAAATTATTTCCTTTCTATAGCTCATATACCTTTTATGTGCCTTTATTTACACTCAAGACACCTAGCCTAGGTGGTAATGCGTTTTGTTACCAACTTGGGGATCCTAGGTTCGATCCCCAACTCGTGCTTCTTCCAATTTTTCTTTCCTTTCCAATTTTATTTTATTTTTATTATACTTTTAAAATTAATATTTTTAGTTTTATTTTTTTTTCCCAAAAATTCTATAAATTTAATTATATTTTTCTTTTCCTCTTCCTATATTTTTACTCAATAGAAATATTTCTATATTTTTATAAATCTAATTTATTTAATTTATTTTAATACTTATATTTATAAAAAATTATTTTATATTCCTAAAATTCAAATTATTATTTTTAATTTTTCTCTTCTTAATTCTGCCACTTTTTCTGTTTTAATCTATAATTTTAAATTTGTATTTATTTTTTTATTATTAATTTGTAAATTCTATTTCAAAACTAATTTTTTTAAAAAATTTTTGTAAAAACTATTCTATCTACATTCTTTCTTTATATTATTATCTATCTCGATGAAATTTATAAAATTTCCTTTTTTTCATAATAATTCTTTTAAATTTCAATTTTACATATTTGATAGATTTAATGTCTCAAAATAAATTACAATTCTTATTTCAAAGATACTTTTATTAATATAATCTATTTTATTTTTAAGCAGAATGTTGCACCTTTTATTGAGAGATTTAAATTATTTTTATTAGATCCTTAATTTCATTAAATTAATTTAATTACTCTTTTAAATCATAATTTATTAATTACAAATTCAAACCTTACAATTTAGTTATATGTTCAATTTTTTTTTTGTATGCATTTTCCTTATCTTTAAAGTTTCTACATTATGTCGTATCTTTATTGAATATATATATGTATATAGAAATTTTTTTCAATTGCGTATATATATATATATATATATATATATATATATACTTATATTTTTGTCTTTTATAATTTTTTAAAGTTTTTTATTTTTATTTTTGAGTTATAATAGGTTAGATTTATTTATTTTAAGTATTATACATAGTTATTTTTAATTAAATATAATTAATTAAATAATCAAACAGACATAACCAGAAAAAATTATTAATTAATTTTAATTAATAAAATTTTTATATAATAAATTGAGCGTGCTACATTTATTATTTTTTTATTTTTTATCTATAATAATTGAAAACAAATATTTATTACTTTCAATTTATCCTCTTTTATTCTTATATCTAAATTAAATCTTAAAGAAATCGCCGATAGTTTTCTTTTGTATAAGAAAGTTTAGATTATCGAAAGACATAATCCTTTGTAAGATTAGGAAAGACTTCCAATCTCAAAAGAATTTATACTGATATTTACGCATTACTTACTAATAGAAAAATAATTTAATAATCGAATCCAAGTTACAATTAATATATAAGCAAAAGATTCAACTAGATATATCAATCCTGGTTGGTAAAAATAATCAACAGTTAAAAATAATTTTATATCACAATTTAAATTATTATTATAAATTTAAAATATAATTTATATATTTAAATATATTTCTTTGTTATAAATGATTAATAATAATAAATTCTTTTGAATTATTAACTATATAAATAATACATTTATTCCACACAGCTAAAATTCTAGTATATATATATATATCACAAAAACAATATCTTTTTTTATCTTTTTCTTTATCTAGGAGCAATTATGTTATGATTTATATAATATTTTTAAAAATCTAATTATAATATATTAATAGTATAATTTTTTTATATTATTATATAATCATTGATGGTTATCTATAATAAAATTTCTAATTTTATAATAATTATTTTCAGAATCATATTTATAATAATTTCTAATCGATTAGCATATAAATTATATTTAAAAATCATAATTATATTAAAACTAAACTTTACTTTTTTACAATTATTTTACAATATTTATTATTTTTATCCATATCTCTTTACCATATAAATTATATTATCACACATTTTCCTCTCATCTACATATATATCAAAATTGCTTCATTTTGTATTGTAGCAGATGCTACATCAAGCTACAGTACAAGTGCATATTTTTTATATTCTTAAATTAATATTATACCTAATATTCTAAATAATTAATTCTCAGGTTATCATATTTAAAATATTATATATATTTTTTCATTATAATAATAAAATAATATAACATCCTTTTCACTATATCAATTAAATCTCAAAAATAAATTTTTATAGATATATTTTATAAATTATAAAAACTTAATATTCAAATCAAGTGCATAATTAATCAGAATTACATATCAAATAAAATCTATATATTAAAAATTTCATATAAACAAATAATATTTATATTTTTACAAAATAAAGAGGTCTTCAAAATCTTCATTTCTTGTAACTTTGGTATGAAAAATGTAACATCCTACTTTTTATTTATTAAATAAAATTTTACTAAAATTAATAAATTTATTTATTAGCTTATGTATAGAGATTATTCAACTAGCAAGTTGATAGATATAATTAAAAATAACTAAGACATAAATACTTAACAAATAATAAAAATATTAAGGAAATATTTGGAGACAAATATAAAAAACTAGTAAATTAAGAATTTAAAACCAAAGAAATAAATTATAGTTAGAAATTATACATAATCAATATATTAGGAATATATATGCAGAAGAAGGAAAAAAATTTAAGATTTTTTTAGAAATAAAACTAATTAACAAATAATTATTAATAATAAAAATTAAAATATATTTTGTAGAAATTACAAAAATTAAACATAGGAAATTAAGAAAAGAATTTATAGAATTTTTTTAGAATTTTTAGAAGTAAGAATAAGTTTATAAAATATTAAAAACCATAAAAGAAAAATAAATAAAAATAAAATAAAAGAAAAGAAAAAGAAAGAAATAAAAAGAAATAAGAAAAATAGAGTTGGGGTTCGAACCCCAGTCCGCGAAGAGAAGAGAGAGAGAAGTGCTCCTTTTGCCATCTGAGCTACTCCACGTGGGTAGCAGTTTTTACAATTAAAAACTATAAGAGGTATAGGTGTACGTGGAAATTAAAAATAAAAGATGGAGTGTGCAAAAGGGGGGTTAGCTAGGACTCAAACCTACCCCCTTAAGGTGCTTAGGAATTATAGGAGAGTAAGTTGTCAGTTAGACTGCTAGGCCCATCGTTGGTAACTTACTGAATTAAAATAGCTTTATCCCTTTCGCGTTGAAACTGTCTTCTTCATGAACCGCCATTAAAGCCTTTCTAAAAGTTTCGAAGAAATTGCAGAACGCCACCAAGGCTAGGCTAGGCCTAGACGATGACTCAGCAATACTATGCTATGCCTATGATATTAAAAAAATCCTCCATGGGCAGCCAAAAATGTTGTAAATAGCATTGAGACAACGACGAAATCCGCCATCAAAACCAAGCTTCCTCACTTTTAGAAACCTCGATACATCCCACCAAATTACTCCCAAACTGTCCCAAACGAATCGAAACACTCCCAGAAAGCTGTTGGTGGAAAGAAATTGAAGAACACAACAAAAAACATGAGGTTACAAGGATAAACCGAACCTCCATTAGAGAGAATTCAAAAGCTTCAAATTAGGGTAAGAGGAGTCTTCCTTTCTTTTATTTTAGATTACAAAATCATTATGTAACATGTCCATTTGATTTTTGCAAATTTTCGTACTCCGAAAATCCATAATTCTCTGAAATTGAAAGAAAAGTTTTTGTTTTCAAACGTAGAAAAATTCGATTTCAATTCGCTATTTAAGAGCAAAATTTGACTAATTAGTTGCTAGATTAGAATCGTATTGACCCAAGGAAGGATTCTGGGTAGTTAGATTGGCACGAGCTTGCGCAAAATGGAAATACCCAAATTCAAATCTCCAGTTCGAATTTTGTTCAGAGGTTTAAGAAGATAACCAAATTACCAAAATGTCTTTCCCTTCAAAATTTTCTTTTAAATTATTCCTAAACTATTTTTCAGTAATTCAAGCCTTTAATGATCCCTAAAAATTCTAGGAATTTAAACAAAGATAATGTTAGAAGGGAACAATAGATCAAGAAATTTTTTTTTTTTCAAATTTAGTTAGAAAAAAAATTATTTTTAATAAATTCCAAAAATGCCCCTACTTGAAGAAAATTTATATTAAGGCCTAATCTGGTTATAAGAATTGAAGATCAACCTTAGAAAACTTTCATAGCACTGTCTAAGGTAAAGAATCCTATTTTTAATGTTCAAAAATCTTTATAAATAAAATTATATTATGAAAATGACCATTATACCCCTAGGTAATAAAATTATTTATTTTTATCCATTATAAATCTATTTTGTGATCTAAAAACAATCTAATTACTAGGAAATGTAAAATTATTTTGTTTCCTAGAATCTTAAGGGTACAATCTCAAAGAGCAAAGTTGAAATAATAGTTTTTAAAGGTTTTACTAAAATACCCCTATAAAGAAGCAAGTAAAATATTTAGTATTATAAAAGATTAAATTAATATAGAAACTTCTATGATTATAGACACAAATGAAATATTAAAGTATCACAGTAAAAAAGAGACAAGAAAGTTCTAAGAACATTTATGAGAAATACCAAAATACCCTTAGATCCAAATTTCTTCATTAAATAATAATTTCCTCCTAAAAATTCTAATAGAAACTTTAGGGAAGAATCTTAAAAACTATATAGCTATGATAATTGAGAATTTAACTTAAAGAACAAGGTTTCTTAAGAATTATTTATTTCAAAGATTGGTAGGTAAAATACGAATTTTTGACATAAAATTTCAGTAAGTCAATTGATTGTAAAATAGGTGCTTAGTAAACACCCTATTGGGTAAAATAAGTAGGATACCATGAATTATAAAAGAGAAAGAAATTGTTACAATCTCAGCTCAGGAAGTGAAATGGTCAATAAGTCTCCATAAATAGAGAGATCTCCCTCAGGCCGAAAAAAACCAAGGTAATGGTCAAATAAAAAGAAATAAACTAGCAAGAATCTTTAGAGCAGAAGATTCTAGGGATCTAGTACCTTGAAGACTTGATTGACAAAAGTAAAGGTAAATACATAAAATGCGAGTGAGACTAGAGAAAGGAGAAATGCAATGGGTTGATTACATAAGGTACCTAAGGAATGTATGTAGGTTGTGGAAGTCCTTAGGGGTGTTTAGATACCAAGTTTATGAACTGCCTTGATTAAGGAGTCATA
This sequence comes from Pachyrhizus erosus, assembly GCA_026544285.1. Lineage (NCBI taxonomy): Eukaryota > Viridiplantae > Streptophyta > Magnoliopsida > Fabales > Fabaceae > Pachyrhizus > Pachyrhizus erosus. The sequence continues at coordinate 15,223 of JAMLFT010005631.1, forward strand.
AAGTCGACTTGGTAACCCCGACAAAGAAGACATTACCAAAGTCAGCAAAGAATATTTAAGCCTTGTACTAGCTTGAGATATGTACTCCAGATTAATTGCAATTCATGGACTTAATATTACGATTCGCATAAGTCCTCAGGTGTTAGTAGTAAAGAGACAGCGAGGGATCCCAAAACGTTAGTAAATTATTGAATAGGACTCGATACGGTGAGATTGAGGGTAAACGATTTCAGGTACGCCAATATTGCATGATTGTTTAAGAAGTGAGGATTCACTCCTACAAGTAACCCTTTCAGAAAAAGATGTCTGGAGAATTCCACCCGTTGTTCCATGTGTCTATAACCCCCTTGTGTGGACGATGGATGAGGGATTCATTGTATCAACTAGATATCTACACTAGATATGTCTGTTTCACCTTCTTTCATGCAGCTCTATTTGCCCCAACTTCATATGGACAAATAGACCTTCCTATTATACTAACTCAGGTGGAACCTCCACGAGTTTCCAAATCGCTTCTCGATTTTCCATCACATCCCAGGAGGAGACAACCAAGCAACTCCTCCTCAAGTCGTAATAGACATAGAATGGTCAGAATCACTCCCAGAGCTGACTCTTTCGAGGAAGAGGATCCCTTCGAATATTTAGGAAACGAAGTTTAAATTTTCCTCTTTGTAATAGTAACGAAATACTTATGTAAACTTTTTTCTAAATAATAAAGATAAGCTTATATGTATATTTATATTAGTTTGGAATTTAAGTCGTTACAGAAAAGGTTCATGACTCTTCTTAAGCTTAAACACCTTGATCAGTAGGATTTTATTCATGTCTCTCGATTAGGAATTGCCTGTGATACCAAGAAATTTACACACTCGCTCCCATCGTCAACATCTGAAAAGAGGGGGATTTTTGTAGGAGTGAGCTACCATTCGCAACAACCACACACAAGGCAAACAAGTAAAATAATTGTCGTGCACTTTTTCTCACCGTATCATGTCTACTGATACTTCACTAATCATATGTAGGGCCCTTCATTACCTCCAAAATTACATCCTCTAGGAGGATTTACACGACACGCGTCATTTATCCATATTTACAATTTGGGTGATGATCAGGAGTCAATATCTTGTCTGGTACTTAGATCAAGATACTCTTAACTGCATCATGGTAATGTTTCGCTCTGTCAGAGACGCCAAACCAGTTCAATGATCATCTTTAACCATAGAGTCTACCACAAACTTGGCACCTCATCTACCCCAAAGGACTCATCGAGAGTCTGCGGACATTTCTTATGTACTTGTTGTAGTCAACCCATGCAATTCCTCCATCCTTAAATTCTCACTCATAGTACATTGTATTTAAGAGTCAAAACCTCTATTTCTCTAGCAACCAAGTCTCCATAAATTTAGGTACTGCTACAAACACATGTCTTTAGATGTGGATTTTCCTTCATAATTTCAACACTCTAAGTCTTCTGATCATCCTCTACACAACTTTTCCTATTTATTAATGACAATTACTTTGACAAGAGGTACATTACGTGGAGGACCAAATCCTCATAGCAACTCGTTGTCGTTCTCATCCTTCTATTCTTATTTATTTCTAAGAATCACGACTTCCTACCTTATCTTTCTAATAAAATGTCCATCAATGGACAATTTCTCTATTCTAATAATAGAGGTAAAAATATTAAAAATTAAAAATTCTCAATCCACGGTATGACATTGACAATCAATATAATAAAAAAAGAATGATTACTAACAAAAAGATATGGGTATCAAAGTAATAATTAATTTCTTGAAATTTTCTTATTACATTAATAAGGACTTTTATCATTATTTCTTAAATTATCTATTTATTAACTTTATTTAGTTATGTACTAATTAATAAATATATGTCATATTATTAGTCTTATAAAATTTTAACCAAATTATTATTATCACTTCATTCCTAACTTCAACTTCTAAATTTATTAAACTGGTCATAACTTATTTCTATGTTTCAATTATTTATTATTTTTTTAATAGTTAT
>JAMLFT010005632.1:0-17247 GCA_026544285.1 Pachyrhizus erosus
AAATTTTTTTAAACTGTTACAAAATTAAAATTATCTTTATTTTTTTAATTTTTCTCTAATAATTTTCATTTATAGCGATTTTAAAAGAAGATTTGATTGTGACAACTAATGTCCTTAAAAGTAAAAAAAAAAAGTAAAAAAAAGTAAAAAAAAAAGTAAAAAAAAAAAGTAAAAAAAAATAAAGGTTAAAATAAAATATTTTAAATTATAAAAACTAAAAAATATTAAAATTATAGAAATAGAAAACATAATTAACCAATTATTTATTACTTTTCTTCATATTTACTATTTTACCTACTTCAACGGAACGGAGGAAGTAGCTTTTACTTCACTTGAACTCTGACACAAATATGAATGGTCATAAGGTAACGTCAAAAGTAAAAGTAAGTGTTCTTTTTATTCGTAAAGTAAAAGTAAGTGTTAAATAAAAAGTAGTATGGGGCAAATACCATTTCTGGGCCTTTGTTTGGCAAATTAATTAGGAGGAGACACAAAGATGAAAATTATTTGATTTGTTTAATAAAAAAATATATTAAAAATAATTTTAAAATTTGTAAAATTATTATCTTATTTTGATTTATTTATTTATTTTTCTTCTTATGTCTTTCGCATTTTTTTTAAAACTAAATACTTTTTATTTTTATTTTATTTCTTGCATATTTTCTCTAGTATATTTTATTTTTACTCACACTATTTACTGTCAAACACGACATAAGGAACAATGATCACAGTTTGCTCACTACTCAAAAAGCTTGCAATAAATTATAAATGACATAGGAAACCTAGAAATAGAACAATAAATATATTATCCATATGAAATCAGATTGAATAAAAATCCACTCATACAACTAACTGGGTTATGAGTGAGCAAAATTGCATGCATGATTCATTATCTGACTATAGTAATTTAAGGAGGATTATTTTCCTTTACTTTTCATATTTAAAGTTTTTACTTTGTAGCTGTGTTTTTAACTTTTAAGTTTAAGATATTATCATTGTTTTTGGATACTGACATATCTAAACATTATTGTACAGGGAAACCTGGGCTGGGCTTACATGCAAAAGACGAACTACATGATGGCCGAAGTGGTGTACCGGAAAGCCCAAATGATTGATCCAGATTGTAACAAGGCCTGCAACCTGGGCCTATGTCTCATTAAACAATCCAGATATGAAGAGGCACAAATGATTCTTGAAGATGTATTAAACGGAAACCTTCCAGGCTCAGATGATAGTAAATCAAGGAAGCGGGCCCAAGATCTCCTAACAGAGTTTAGATCCATGCTACCTTCACCACATTTCTCAGATCTTTTGGGCCTGGATGATGAGCTCATCAAAGGCCTGGAACAGTTGATGAATGAATGGGGCCCAATTAGGTCAAAGAGACTTCCAATTTTTGAGGAGATTTCTTCATTTATAGATCAATTAGCATGTTAAGTTCATACATTGTGTATAGCTTTCTTACATTGGATTAGGTAATAGGTTTGTACGAAGAACTAGCTTCTTTCTTCTTTTCTTTTTACCTATTTTTTATAGAGTGAAGGGTGTTACTCTTTTGGAAGAGTGAGGATTAAATGGAGTGAAGAGCTTGATGTAAATTAATGATGAGAACAAAACAATAATCTTGTTATTTTATAAACTCCAATAAGAAGTTATAGGAAGTTCTCTTTTATACGATGAAATGGTTAGCACATAATAAATTGCATTGCAATTAAAGTGTTACTTGTTCCAGAAGAATGTAAACCACTTTACCATAACGTACTCACTACACATAAGCAACTCGATCAAATCTTTGGGCTAATTTTTTTAGTCTTGGATTGCATGTTTGGCTAGAATTTAATCTATAGATCACACTAAACTTTTTCTTTCAATTCCTTTTCTTTTTTTTTTTCTTTTCTTTTATCTCATTTAATTTCTTTACCAAATTCCTATAATATGGATCATTTATGAAACTCATGTAAATCCTATAATATGGATCACTCCTATCAATAGTATAAAGATATTTCCAATCTTTCTCTTCATTCTTTTCTTTGTTCTCATGTTTTTCTCTTTTCTTCCTCTTTTAACTCTTTATTTTTGTTTTGCTTCTTTTCTCCCTTGCTCTCTTTTAACTCTCCTCCTTATTATATTTTACAACCTCATTAATATTATCATTACTTTTTATGACTCTATTCAATCCTGTCATTATTCTTTCTTTTCATTCTCTCCATTTCATTGTGTTTTTTTTTTTCAATTCCACCAATAATGAATCTTTACTAGTTGAAGTCATACCTCCAAAATAATAGTTAGCATAAATAATAGAAATATAAACCTCACTATCCAACTTAATGTTTCACTTAAAGTCCACTAAGGTTTCTTTTTTAAGACTTTTTTTTTATAATGAGCACACTTGTTTGTTTTTTTTTTTCACTTAAACTCCTCTTTAGTTCTCAAGAGGCATTCCCAATCACCAATTTGAATTCAAAGTGAAAGGTGTAACAAATTTTAGCTCAACTCAAAAGGTTAAAAATGAGAAATACTCTAAGACAAAACTAAATTTTTTTTGAAAATAAGCAATAAAAGCTTAAAGAAAAGAAAGGAAACTCCAATTATAATGCTAAAGAAAAATAATCTTAAAGACTTAAGAATTCCTAAAATTTTACTATGTGCAAAAATTGGTGTATTTGAGACAAAGGATTTGTTTGACAAAATATTTTAGTTAGCTTATATCTTTTTTTATTAGCTGAAAAGTTTGTCTAACTATTTGGTAAACAAGTTTTTTTAGTAGTTTTTATCATTTTTTTAAACACTACTTCAATTAAAGATTTTTAAAACACTAGTTTCTAGCTTTTTATATTTCTTTCTTTTTTGTCCTTAGACATTTATTATATTTTCTTTTTAATTTTTCTTTATAAGGTAAAATTTTATTATTTTTTTTTTTTCTCTTTTTCCACTCATAAGGTAGAATTTTATTATTTTTACTCTTTTTTGTATAAGATAAGATTTTTTTTTTATCTTTACCTTTTTATTATATAAGATATTGATAATGATACAAAATAAATTTATTTTATTAATTTTATTTTTTATATATTTTCATATGACATTATTTATTTTTAATCATTATACTATTTATAATACTTATTCTATTATTCTAGTTTATACTTCACCAAATTGATATTGTTAGATAATAGATTTATTTGTTTTTATTATAATTTTAATATTTAAATATTAAATTATCTATTTTAAACATTACTCTATTTGTATTATTTTCTATTATTTATAATATTATACTTTGAGATATTTTAATCGTTTCATTAATTAACTTAATGAAAGTGTGGCATCTACTTAAAAATATAATATTTTAATTTATTTTAAATTTAATTAAAAATGTTTTAAGATATAGTAAAAGAGGAATAGTAAAAACCACAATATGTAAAAAATAATAATTTAAAGTAAAAAATATAATTAAAATAATTAATATATAAATAAAAATTAAAAATCATTAAAATTAATTAAAAAATAAAATTATAGATACCTTAAAATATATTTTATAAATAAAATAAAAATTGAAACTTATATAAAAATATTATATAAATATATTTATGTTTATCATTTTATATTCTTTGATTACTTTAATATATATTTTTATCAAACAGCTATGAATATTCATATTGATTAGCAGAATAATAAATTTGAAGTAATATTTTGTTATTTTAAACAAGTTATAAAAACAAATAACGTTTAAAAGCAACAACTCTAACAGAAATATTTTAAAATATTTTCAATAATTTATCTATGTATAATGCAAGAAAATTATTAAATAGTACGAATTTTTTTACAAAATTCGTTTATCAACATGGTGCCATTGATTTCTGGCAAATCCTTATTTTTCTTTTATTTATTTTTATTGAATTCTTATTTAATTATCAGCATACAACCATGTCTTTTGAAACCAATTTATATAACAACTATATGATAATGTAAAGAGGTTTTTGCATATGACATTATCACTCCATTAGCAGCATTTATTAACTCGAAACTTAATTTTAAAAATATTCTTTCAACCAGAAGTCCCTAATTAATAATCAATAAATGATAAGTATTTTTTTTTTTTGTTTGTGAATCCTATTCCAATTGGAATTTGATGAGTTGATCACTTGATCTGCTTATGCATCTTGCTTTTATTTTGGTTGAATATTTTTCGTAACTTTAATAAATAATTTGGTAAACTAATGATTATTTTTTCCATGTTTCAGACTATGGTTAACCAACACGTGGAGTAGATGCAGAGAAGATCGTGCATTTAGTAAGCAAGATTGGTTATTGATTTTTGTTTAGTAGTTTAAAGTCAAGAAACAACTAAATATCATTAATTGGATCATTCAATGGATGTGTATATATATTCCAACGAGCACATAAAATGTTTAAGCCACTATCGTATCAAATTGATATAAAGTATTTATTGTTATTTTTATTTTGTTAAGAAATTTAGTTAACTATTTTTAGTGATTTTTAATTTTTTTTTACTTACAAGACTTAAACATAAAATTTTATTTAAAGAGACTGGATTTAATTTTACTCAAACAATGATATGTTGATAACATGAACATAGAATATGACTAATTGATCACCAATATTATCAATAAATCATTTAATAAAATCTCAACTTGATAAATAAACATTTGCTTTCAATCAATTCAACAAGACTATTGTTACAATAGTAAAGATGTAACTTTCTCCTAATTCAATTTTTTAGTGTGTGGAATTTTAGTTTTTCTTTTATATTTTATTATATTTCAATTTTTAATGGCTTAGTTTATGTAAATTATTTATATTTTGTCAATAGAAAATTGTACTTGGATTTAGAAAGAAAAACATTCAACGGGCAAAAATACTGCCACCTAGCACTAATTTAAGACACCATAATAACCATTCCCCTTATGTTTTGTTTTTACACCCAAAAGGTAAAAAAACCAACAATTTAGGAAATAAAATTACAAAGAGATAATTTCATGCATACATTCTCAAAAGCAAATACTGCCCTATGACTAAATTTTTCATTATCTAAATACATACTGCATTTGTCCTCCCCCCCAAATAATATTGTACGGTACTATAAAATTTAATTATATAGTATTTTTCTAAATGATTAGATATCAAATTTTTTATTTTTGTTATTTTTTTAGGATAACCTTGTACACATTTTTTGTTACAGGTACAAATAAACAAATTGTTACTATTCCTCTGCCTGGGCTTTGGGGCATGACTTCGTGGAAATAATTAATATGCCCCATTTGATTTCTAAAACATGCAAATGGGGACTTAACTAATTTTTTTTAGGGAAGAATATTAACATTATTCATAGGCCACATGTATGTTTTTGGAGCTAAGAGCCAACCCTATACTATGCTAGCTATCATTCGATCGAAAAGTTTCTAAGACTTATAAAGTTGTAATATATTATGATATTTTAACTTTGTGTGAATTGTAAATAGCTCAAGCATGGTGGTCCAATCTTTGAGTTAGGTCAAGAGTTGTTTTCAAAGAATCCCATGCACTTGATGCACACACAAACACATATAGTTAGTCGAGCTGCCCATATACCTAATCTAAGTTTTACTTTCAACGTTATGATAACACTGTTCACACACACTATAGCAGATCCTTGTTGACATCAAAATCATACTAAGAAAAATCACTACCAATCGTGTGTATTGAAAAAGAAACTTAACCTGTGTTCTCATGTCAGAGGGAAGGACTTGACGTTAATCTTCTAATGTAGCCACTTTATCCTTAGTTTCTGTGCACTGTTTGTTGCAAGAGCTAACTATTTGCCTTTGTTTGTAATTTCAAAGGCTGCTCATGCTAATGGTAAGTTTATTTTTAGGTTACAATATTAAAAAGTTTTATTTTAGTTCCTTTAAATGTGTTTGTTAGACTAAATTTAATTAATTTAGTGACATGTTATAGTTAAAATTAACTGTATTAGTGTAAAAAATTGAAAAAAAGAATTCTAATCTACCAAACATAAAACTAATGTGAAAAATTTTAGATTTTGAGAATTAAATTAAAACCAAAATCTACATGGTGGATCAAAATTTTATTGCAGTCTTCACTTTATCCTTAATTTCTATGGACTGTTTGTTGGAAGAGGTAAGTATTTGATTGTGTGTGTTTCAAAGGCTGCTTCTGCTATAGTATATACAGGAAAAAAAAATGTGTGATTCTTGAAAATGGTACATTTCTGAATGTTAAACTAGATGATACTGATGATAAAATATACAGATTAAGTGACGTGAAATTGTTATAATTTAATAAATGATTTCATAATTTAAATTTAAAATATATAATATTTAGAATAAAATTTGTATTATTTATAATATTTTTATTTAATTCGAGCTAAATTATATTTAATTAAAAATAAAAAATACATGTGATCTAAAAAAAAAACTTAATGACAGTGAAACTGTTTACATTTCTTTCTCTCATGAATGTTATGGTCAATTATGTATATCTCATGCATTTGATGCCAACTCATGAGACATAATACATTGTTGAGGGAGTTTCTACCTAACACTCCTCCACTTGGCGCCAAATATGGGGATGTGCACAGAGATAATAAGACTAACGTTTTGTACACACTCTAGTCTAATACAAGTGTTGAGAGAGAAATAGAAAAGAAAATAAAAGTAATATGTGGTATATAGAATGATATAATAAGAAGAAAGTGATAAAAAGAAGAAGAAGATAAATTTCAAATGAATGTTTGTTTTATTGAAATGTTCATGTATCAGTGCTATGGAGATAATATAGATGGGTGCTTTTAAAATAATACAATTCCTAATACATTTTTACTATTCATTAAAATTTATAAAATTATATAAATTAATTATTTAATAAATATTACATTTATATGAATTTGTAAATTTTAATAAATTCTAACAACTACTACTAATAAAACGTTAAATCTAAATGTTATTATGCCGGAGGCCTGGAACCCACAGCTTGATTAGTCTTGTTTTGATTATTTTAATTCGGTTTATATAAGTTGAGCAAAGAAAAATGTTTCATAGATTTATTTAAATCAATTCTATTTATTTTCTTAATTGGAATTTCTTTCTTTCTCCCAGTTCAATCTGAATTCTAATCTGATGATTATATAGGATTCATCAAACTAAAAAATAACTGTGTTATTATTCAATTAAATAAAAATTTCGTCCAATAACAATTTATCTAAAAATAAAAGGAAAATGTTCTTTAGTACTAGATGAATCACACCAATTCATTTCATAATATATATATATATTATCTTTCTACTCTTTTATCACATTTTGGTATTATTTTTAGTGTAAAATAAAAAGTGATAAAACTTTTATATAAAAAACCAGAAAATATCTATCTTCTCATTCAAGGGTAACTACATACACTTGAGATCCTTCTTATTTATGAAGTTTTCCCCTCACATGCAATATTGACCCACTTGGTTCTTAAAACTGTTTGAAAATTGAAACAACTTAAGATGATTAATTAATTGACTTCATTTTTCTTTGGCTTGAAAATATTAAAGGTCAAGGTGATTGGGTATTATTTTAAAAAGTTGATTAACCAAGTAGTCTAAATTGTCGGTGGCAGTAATAAATAACTATAATAATTCTGACTATCACAATAACGTTGTATTCTTGAATTCTTCTCTTATCCTATTTCATTCCTCGTACACCATTTGTAAAACAAGCACATGATCGTTATTATCAATTTCGTTAAATTATCAATTATAATAATTATATATATGAATGTGTTTATGTTGATATGCCAGATATGTGAAATTCCCTTCTATCTATACTTTCCACAAAAGGTACAAGATGTTGATCGGTACTTATATATTGTTTTAAAACAATAGAATAAGATTTTTAGGTGTTTTAGCACCATTTTGAATTAAAATAAGAGTTTTACTTCAGCAACTTATATTGATCTATAAAGTAAATTTCTATTAATTACACAAATTACTGAGATAAGATTCCAATTTTATTTGAAAAATAGCACTAAAAACATAGAACTGCATGGATGTAAGCTTTTTCTCGCTTGTTTTTTAAATTATCAACCAGATTCATTTCTTGGGTTTATTAAGTGAATGTTATATAAACATTATTTTAAGAACGAAAGTAGATAAATAGTATGAAAAATATTGAATTAATTGTAAATTTTTTTATCAGAAAATAATGATGCAGAATTTGGAGGAGAATGGTGTAGAGAAGAGTTAATAAACATTTGTAATTTTTTATCTACATTACCCTATTACTATATATGTCCATATGATTCGTGCTTTTGCAATAATCATAGGCATATCAACATCAAATACCAACTATTCAATTTATTAAAATGCTTATATATTACTAGTGCATCAGCATATTACATAAATTTAAACCCGTAAGAATCGTAGATATCCCGGAAATGAATTTGACTATATATTATTACTCATTATATAATTTATTTTTATTAATATATCCTTTATCTTCGTTGATTATCCTTTCATTAATTTATAAAACACGATCCATAATTTTTTTTAATAGTCGAGAATAAGGCGTGTTAATATTTTTTAGTTGTTGATACATTATTATATAATAAATTGCTGAATATGATGTTTTTGGATTTTTTCTAGGCTCATCTAAGTTTATCTATATAAGTAAATAAAGTAAGCAAGTTGATTTAGTGTCACCGAGCTAATTATTCATTATCCAACCACAATCCAATACTTTTCCTAATTTGAAAATCTTCCTCTCAATGCATCAAAACTCTCATAGACTCAAAATATTGAATCATGACTGCAATCTATTAATAAACATTGTAAATCAAGAAATTCGATTTAGAGGCACCTGTCACTCCTCATCATGTTTGAAAAAACATGTTAGCCCCATCAGAAGCTTATAGATAAGCCTAATGAGCTTTAAGTGACCACACCAAAATTTGGCCTGTAAAGAATTACTAAAAAATTTCATATTTTGTTAGGAATATTTTCCATCTTAAACTGGTGCTGAACATATCATAGGATTATTTATATCTGTATGTAATTAAAATTTATAGTAATTGTTTATTCAGCAAAACTTTAACACCATGAGTGTTTAGTAATTTAAGGTGAATACCATTATACCAAAATGACAGTAATCTGTAAGTTCAATTTTAATGCATTATAAGTGTAGTTATTCATATATTATACTCAAAATCTCATAGTTCAACATTTAATTAAGTGTTTGGTAATTCGTTTAGAAGCTGTGGGGTATATGCACTAGATCAAAACCCTTGTTATAAAATGGGAAAAAAATTAAAGAAAATACCAAACAAGTCAGCGAATCCTTAAGCTGAGGTCATAGTGATTTAGTCTTCTCTCATTGTAATTGTCTCTTCCAATTAATCAGCCCCACGAAAGCGACAGTTTCAAGATGATTAACCTTGCTTTGTTTTAATGTGTTTGACATTGCACTTAATACAAACTTTTTCACCTAAAAAAAAATTTAATAACATTCAAAGGAAATGCTATTACTAGGGATTCAAACATTAGAAGGCAATATTATGGTTGAAGAAAATATCTTCTTCTATGTTACCATTGCCGAACCAAACAAAAAAAAATATTAAATAACATTCTAGCTATGAGAAAACGTGAAATTCATTATTTGAATTTAATCTTTTTCTGATATTCTGAATGATAAAATTATTTATAAAACGTCCATGTATTACATCAGATTGGCCCGTTAGTTTATTTAATCACATCATATGAAAGCTAGGATGACCTAATTTGTTATTATTAATTTTCGCCATGCTACTGTTATGAGCACATAATTATTGCATAAAGATTTAGTATATGCACAAAAAATATATAGCTTTCTCTTTATTGATTTCCCTAGTCCATTATTGTGGTGGTTGTGGAGAAGATTTTTTAAGAATTATAATATATTTTGGTCCATTAAAATTTAGTTTACATTACACATGATAGTTACTCCTTCAACGAGATATTCAAGTTTTTTCTGAGAGCATTATAAAATTTTGTGCACATTATATATTATAATACTAAGTGCATATTAATATTGGTTTATTCTAACATTGTAAGGTTCATCACATTTAAAATATTATCCACTTTAAATTTAATGAATTTTTAAATTCGATTAAAAAAAAATAGTGTTATTTTTGTGAAATGGACAATTTCTCGTATAACCAATGGTCTTCTTTAAAGATCAATATTTTGTTTAAATTTATTACATTATTAGACTCATCATGTTCAAGATATTATTTAATTCTTATAAATCTTTGCAGTTTTTAGCTTTTAAAGAACACTTCAATGAATTAACAAAAGAGTATTTATAAATTGTCATTAATTTCTATTTTTATGTAATGTAGACTTTTAGTGAAACAAAACAAGATTGTAACATGAAAGCTTTTCCATTATAAAGGTAGAGATGTAATGATAATCATAACATCTCACTTCAGAATCTAATTTAACAAGAAGAAGAAAAAAAATCATCCACTAACTAAAATTACCTACAAATATTTGTAAGTTTCAATTACAAGTCCCATTTTCCTAATATATTGGGACACATCATGGGTATACATTAATAGCTAAACACCACAGGTAAAACACACGTACTCACCATGACTTAAAACAATGGATTTTCTTTATCTTCCCCCTTTATGCTTTTCTTGTTTTTCTTGTTTTTATTTTTTTTCTTTCATTTTTCCCATGGTGGCATGGGGGGAGAGGGTTTAAGGACTAAAGTCCCACATCAGTAATTGTTCCACATGTGGGGCATCCCCACTTCAGACAAGTAGCTCTCTGAACTTCCTTCTCCTAAGCTTGGTGACCCTCTTAGACTTTGGTTAAGTGGATTCCTTTCCATCTTTGTGATCTGACTCAAAACAGCTTTTAACACTTTTCTGTCACAGGATAAAGGGTCTAAGCAATAGCCCAAATTTGGTGCTACTCCATATGTGGTTGCATGGTTGGCAGGTAACTTAGGCTCCATAGTGGCCATGTGGTTGAAAATGGGATTTGTTTGGTTCTGAGAGAAAATGGAGAAGCAGGGCACTTGCTCAAAGTTATCTGCATGGGTTTGAGTCTGGTCAAAACTAATGTAAGAGTCCATTAATGCTGGAAGAGATGAAGAGCCTGTGTCCTCATAGCAGCTACCCATGCTAGGTTTGGCTGCAACTTCTCTGTTTTTGTAGAACACCCTACACAAAACCCAGTCTTCCTGCATGCACATAAGGTGTAAATATTTTAAGTTAAGGTCATCAATTAATATTTTGGATGAATCAAAAAGTTGAGAAAGTGAAAGGAATGCAATATGATTGATCCTATAATATATGCTGTGCCTGCTCTCACTACAAGTAAAAACCTTTACACATGGAAGAATTTGGTGCTTTCATAGGCTTACATAAGTGTTAATAAAAAATTCATAGAGGATCTTCTTAGGTCAGCTACCCAATATATCTCATGTAGTCACATTCTAGCCAATGGCCGGGTGAGACAAATTTGGTTTCGGCACAGAGCAAAAACATATTCCAAAAAGTCAAAAGTACTTAAATTTTTTATTGCAATTCACTAGTTGCCTCCCTGATTCATGCAAAGGAAACCAAACAAGGCTAATACCAAAAGTCTATATATAAAATAGTATTCTATATATATTGACCATTCAAAGTGGTTAATGGAAAAACAAATCCCCCATTACTTACTCATTTTGGTCCAATACACATTGGGAGTAAAATATTATCACAACATAAAATACTTTAGATGAATGCATACAGTTGAAATATGTTTAGGAATAAAAAAAATTAAATCCTACGTAAATGTAAAAAGTTTTTATATTGTTAATTAATTATAAATCACTTGTAAAATATACCTTGGAAGAAGAAATTTTAGGTGGTCCATGAGGACCTTCAATACGAAATTCATGCATGACCCACTCAGTTTTTCTCCCTTTGGGTGCCCTTCCTTGATAGAACACCAAAGTCTTCCTCATACCAACAAGAGTGCCCTTGCGGAGGATAGGCCTGTCCTTCCCTGTGGCCTTCCAATACCCTGAGGCAGTGGCACGATTTGTGCGTAGCCCTGTTGCATACTTACGGTCTCTTTGTGTGTAGAAATACCACTCCTTCCCCCCCACACATGCTGTTTCTGCAAAACCATTACAGTACAATATTGTTATTAATAAGAATCTAGTGCTTCAATTACATACATCATTGCTAAAGTTATGATACATTACCATATAAGTTGAAGAAAAAAAAAAGTGGTATGTTTTATGTTCAAGTCAACTATGACTAGTTAAAAACAACTGTTCACATTAACAATGTTACATTACTATGTAAGTTGAAGAAAAAAGTGGTTCAAATGTATCATATATATGTAAAAGATGGGTGTTATTAATAATTATTTGGGTGATGTATAATCTCTTGATTTCAGCAAGATGAGGAACATGTGCAGTTGGGTCAATAAGGTGTGTTGTGTTCAAGTCAACTATGACTAGTTAAAAATAACTGTTCACATTAACAATATTATCTTCTGTTTAATTTAATCATAAAATTAAATGTCCATGACTTTCTTAATTTTGTCTTATTAGAAGAATTGAACATTTTGATTGTGGAAGAACAGGGAAAGAAAGAATAAAGAAGTTATATTCTACCAATTGTATTTTATAGATTTTGGGATTATTTTAGAAATGCACATATATTATAAGAATCAGAATACAGTTTAAAGAAAAATACAAAAACAAATAGTTTTTTTATGGGAAGCAATTACTATTATTTGAATGCAAATTATTCTGCTACTATTCGGATAGGCCCCTATTTATAACTAGCTTAATTCTTCCATTAATTGTTCTTGTTTCTTCTTATTTGCCTATCCTTATCAGCTTCTTTTCATATATGACATGCTTATATAAAATACAAAACTAATTATGGTGATTTCATAATCAAACAGTTGATATTATGTCCAAAATAATGTAAACTAAGAATACATGGCCTAGCAAACCAAAGCAATGTTGACCTATCATATCAAGCCTAGAAATCTTTTTTGTCCTTGTTGATTTAAAATTGTTAATAAGCATCTCAATAATTATGCATATATGTTAAGTATTTTTTTTAAATATTAAAAGAAAAAAATATTTAAAAATTAAGAATGAAAGAAATCGTTTTTCCTCTTTGTAGGTAAAAAAATTATAGAAGGGATTAATATTGCTTATTCAGTAAAGTAAAAGTCGGTTTAAATTATTATCCAACTAAGAAAAGAAAAACAGTAATCAATAAGTCAAGATAGTTAAAAAGAAGGTGTAAACTTAATTGTCTTGCTTATGACAAGTCAAATCTCACAGTATATTTGTTTTTGACATGAAGTACAATAAACATGGTGAGATCCAGCTAGAATAGTGATAAGGCTTGAAAGTTCCATCACTTTAATATGGCATGTAGGGGACGATGTTCATGTGCAGGTGTGTTGTTGCAATGAAAATCAATATTTGAATTATTGTGGTGAAAATCACCATTAAACACTATAATAGGACAAAATTCAATGAGTCAATTTATTCAAAACTGAAAAAAGCTATGAAGATGATAATTAACTGTTAGATAATATTACAATATTATCGCACATAACCACATGTACATGCATATATATGATTTTTAGAGCTTCCCATTCAAAGTTGCCAACCTAACTGTGTAGATCCCTTTCATAGAGTATGCACTTGTTTGTACATGCATCCATATTAACATTTAATAGCATTAATTAATAATTATTATTAAGTACGGATGAAATTTTAATTTTATTAAAATAAAAAATAATAATATTTTCCAATTTATTTGTGTTTATTATTATTATTACGAAGTACAGGAGTGCTGCCACCTGTACATGAAAATGCAGAGTGAAAATAGTGATGTGTGTTCTCCAATTATTAATATAGATCTTACATCATAGATGGAATTATTGATCCCAGAAAAGAAAGAAAAAGAGATAAAGAATAACGGTTTTGAACTTGCTATTTCATTAATTGGTATGTATAAAGCAGCGAAATCAAAATATCATATCATAGCCACTAATTATTGGGTTCAAAGGATCAAACCTTCGTAGAATCATAAACATGACAGATATTTCTAAGACATTAGTATTGAGGTCTGGCCTACCAAAAATGAAATTTAATTTTAACTTTCAAAGTTTCAATTAATTTTCTAAGGAATTGATTTGTAACAATGAAAACTTAGTATTGAGGTATTTTATAGAATGTCTCATTAGTCACAGATGGCAGGTATCATTTCCCATCAAAGCACTCTCAAGTGCATGTATAGATTGGGATCTATAATAGCCATTGCAGTTGCTATCATCATCTCACCTCACATAATCAATTTACCCTTATCATACTTTATAATAGAACAAGAATTCACACAAATGAAAGTAACAACTCATTTTGTACTTTATCATCCATAATAGGTAACTGAAACGGATCAAGCATGCTGCATGTCCATTATTAGTATCATGTGGGGTGCCTTTGGCTTTGAGTGTGAGATGAAGGAAACTGAAGGAAATTTCTGGTACAATTAACCCACCAAAATTAACATGAACTTTTTATTTATGAAAAGAAAATTTAATTAAAATATGAATTGTGTAGGATTAATTTCCAAAGACATTGAACTCTAATAATGATCATGTATAGAGATATTAAGAAGCATGCCATGTATGTATAAATAAATAATCATATTTATATCAGAAAATGCATGATACGAGGGGAAAGAGTAAGCACTATATTACTCACCAGGAATATCCCATGGCTCACACTTGTTAAGGTCAACGTCTATCATGAGAAGGGAATCATTGTGTGTCACTTTCTTCATCAAGTAATCACACACAAGCTCTTCATCTCTTGGATGAAACCTGAATCCCGGTGGCAGCTTTGCCTCCACCATGCTTATGTTGCTCATTTTTCTTTGAATAAAAGTGAAGATAAGAGAAAGAGAAAGAGAATGGAGAAAGGAAGTTCAAAGTTGAACTAAGAAATTTGAGAGGTATAATAAAGGGTGGAGGAGAAGAAAGGAGTTTATATAAATGGGAGAGGGATCACAAGTGGGCAAGTCAACATGTAATTACTTGCAAGGAGGGAGGGCATGATTGTCAATCGGTTGTGTTTCTCCAGTGAATGATGACGTCCACAAACCAATCACTGCCAACTCATTTTTTTGTACCTCTAATTCTATGGAACTAGCTTATTTTCTACATGTTCAAAATTTATGTGTATGAGATTAAGAAAAATATTTGAAAAATATATGTTTTGATCACACTTTTTAAATGTATTTCTAATTATATTGAAAGATAAAAAATGATTATCTAATTTTCTTTTTAAGAGATTACATGTATTTTATATTAGAAATAATTTTACTTAAATTGAATGAGACCATTATGAATAATAAAAATTTTATTTTAAATAATAATTAAATTAAAATAATTTTATATAAATTCATCTACAAATTTGGTGGTTAATAATTATGTAAATTTTAACATTTTTTAGTAAGTTATATTTAAAATTTGATTTTTTTATTAGATTTTATAGGTTAAAAATAAGAACTTGGGTAGCTTGTATGAAATTCTAGATTCAAATTTCAAGCTGGTCATTGTAAAAAAAATGTGCTGTTAACAAAATTTTCTTATATATAAAAATGATACATCATGTTAAAGCTATGGTATATTGGTATATATATCTCCCTTTGTAGGTTACTAAAAAAAATCCCTCCCTAAGTAAAAAAATCTCTCCCTAAGTAAGATAAACATAAAAGTTTAAAAATTCTTTATCATATTTAAATTTAACACGATTATTATTACATTTACATTAATTTTGGATGGAGAAAATATGATAATAATTAGAGAGTTGGCACAAGAAGCAGCAGCCAGTCTCAAATCAACACACAGAGGGGAGGGCTCACAGGGTGATGAAAGCTGACATAGTCATTTATTTTAATTTTGTCCACTTGTGCATGATCTCTCTCCCCTTTATTTATTTATTTATTTTATTCTTTGTTTTTTTATTTATTTATCTTCATCGTTAAATAATATACTTTTGTACATATGCTTTGCCTAAAACTAGCAATATATATTCTCTACCACCCCTCTCTCTCTCTCCCTTTTACTTTTTAATTTTATTCATATTGGTTGTTGATAAGCTGGCATCCACAGGATTTTTCTTGAATGACCTTTATTTGGAACAAAACTATGAGTCATTATATTATTAATTTTGATTATGGGTGATTGTGAATAATTTATATGTATTGAAGACAAATTAAGGAAAGGCATAGGCTAAAGAGTATTTTGTGCTGAAATCTGATAGGAGGGCAGGGGAGTTAGGACGTTAGGTGATCAATTTCGTCATAAGATTAAAATAATGGGTAAACACCAACACTAATGGCTTGATTAATTCATTAATTCAAATCTTGCTGTTAATCCAATAGTTGAAAAGGGTTACTCCTCCTAAATTCTTTTAATCCAACTATAAGAAAATTTAATTTAATTAGACATGTGATACTAGTGGATAATAAATTTAGATTTTCTTATAAAATATAAATTATTTTCTTTATTTTCAAAATTAATACCATCGTTTTATTAAGACAAACAAAACATATATAATACTGTTATTTAATTACGAATCATGTATATGATAAATTTATTGATTTTTATAATAGTTTTTTTAAAATTATAATAATAATTTTAATCTTAATATGTATAAAAGTAAGTAAGTTTAGATTAGATTAGTAATTTTTTTCGCTCAGTTTTAAAATAAATTAATAAATTATTTTTAAATATTTTGAGTAATATATTTTTCTTATTTTGTGTAATATTTTATTAATTACATTGTAATTAATTCTTAATTATTTTTATTTTAAATTATGTGTATAAGATAATGTACAAAAATTATTTATATTAATTATTAAATATATTTTTGTTGATAATTTTTTCTTTATTATGTGTAAACAATTTTAGAAAATCCAGTATTTATAATATTTGAAAGTGCAACATGATATTTTTTATTTAAACAAATCAAATTATAAAAAATTTTATTTAAATTTAAATGTTGTTTTTGAACCTCATATTTTAAAGATCAAAGTTTCTATTTTATTTTTTATATACTACAAATTTTGATGATAATGTGATGTTAGATATTGAAAACGGTGGGTCTTGAATTATTAGTATTTCAAAATCGATTGATATGATAATAATTTGAACTACAATAAAAAATTAATCATGTTTTTATT
>JAMLFT010005633.1:0-17245 GCA_026544285.1 Pachyrhizus erosus
CATTTCAATTTTATTGTTTAACTTTTTTAAAAATTTAAAATTTTTTATTTCCATATTTTAAGATAACAACGTTAAATGATAACAACATTAAATGATAATATTTATATTTTTTAAAAATATTATATTTTTAAATTTTTCATTAATTATTTTGGTGTCATAAGATGTTTTAAATATGATGAGATTTTAAAAGATTATTTATAAAAGAAATACATATAACTGTTGTATTAGATTTTTGGATGATACGACAAATCAATAAATTATCAATATTATTATTATATCATTATTTAATGTTGTTACTTAAAAATAAAAACTAAAAAAATAAAATGATTAAAATAAAAAACTTTTTAATAATTACAAAAACATAAATATTATTTAAACCTTAATTAAATAAATAAGTCTTACATTTATTTATAAAATTTGTAAAATTTAACAAAATAGGCATTTAGATTCTTATTTTTCATTCAAATTAGTTAAGGTCAATAGTGATTTTCGGATATTCAACATCTTTGAGGAAAAAAAAATTCAAAGCTCAAACATCAATGCCACTAAAATTTTAAGGATTTTGATTAGTATTAATTGAACTAAAAACTAGATAATCCTTACCCCAAACTTGTATCATTGAAAAGGAAATATGATGTCTATTTTTTCTTACATAAATAAAATTATGATGCTCACAACCAAACCATGAAAACATTGATACTTTCGTAAGAAGTATGACAACTAAATCCACCCCCTCCCTTTCTTTGGTTACATAAATGTTAGTCTGTTTTTCTTCTAAACGTGTGGTCCTTATGACCAACACGAGTTCCCATTACTAATTAATTGATTTAATGAAAACAAGCCATCGATCTGTGTTTAATCACGTTTTACCTTTATTTTTCGGCCACATACTTGGGTTCTTTTTTAATTAATTATTTGTCATAGTTGTGACATAAAAGTCTCACTTTATGTGTAAACATGGAATTCTTTTCTTGTAACTCAAACATTGAAATTTCTTTGTAATACGATTATCAATTCATATAATTCATATCCATAATGCTAGCTAGCTCTGACAGTCTGATTTGTGTGAAACACTACTATTTGGAGTTTAGTAAGCTTTCTACTTTCAATCATAACTGATGCTTTCGGTTGAGGGGGCATTATCTATTCGCATTAATTTGTGGAAGGGGTTAAATTCTTCATGTGTAGTTTCAGAAATAACAATAGCACTTGAGAGTGACCTATCATATACAATGACGAATTCACCAATTATCATGCACAACCTATCTACATACATCAAACCAATATGGCATCCTTGTAACTTAGTGTTGATCCATAATTTTGGTTCAAAGTTCAGAAAATAACTAAGTTAATAAATAAAAGTTTTTAAATGGGATTCTATATTAACCAAAATACTCTTAAGGATTCGTTTAATAGAACTAGCAACTATATTAGTTTTTAATTTGAGAAAGTCCTAAATCAGACTTCAATTCTAATGACTATGTTAACGAATTTTCTCAACAACCCCAACACAGAGAAATAGTAAATTTGGTTATGCCGTCATTGGTGCCTCAAAACTGTTGCATAGAAAATATTGGCATATTACATGTTTCGACTTTTCAAAAATTTTCATGACACACATTTGATTTTTATATAGAAATTTGGTCCCAAATGTACTTGATGTGAGCACGTTTTTGACTTGAGAATTGAGAATTTAAAAGGCAGACAATGGTGGTCCATGCCTTCAAATAAAAGTCATGAATGCACATAATTCTAATAAACCCTTTTTCTTTTCCACGAGTTATCTAACAAAATGAGAAAAAGTGACTTTGGTGTTGATTCATTGTCCCAATAAGGTATTTATAATAAGAAAATTCCAGCAAGCTTTGCTTTATCTATGTTGGTTGCTTAGTTGTGCGTTTCTTTGTACTGGGACAGAGCAAACATGTTAATTGAACCATAAAAGCAGTTCCTCATTAATGTTCATAGTTAAGGTTCATGAATAATATCCTTTTTCTAATAACAATAATATCTAGTAACTTAGGCAACTTATTTTGGATTATTATTATCAAGTAAAGTTCATTGAACTCTCTAAATTATATACTTGGCTAGCTAAAGATCATTTGGGCATTTGGCCATCACGTATTTTATACAAGTCTTAGTTTAATAAAGCACTGCTTTTGCGTTATTCTCTAAGGCATGATATTAGTATATGAACTTTGCTTCAGCTCTCATAATGAAAGTAGGCAATAAAAAAAATCAAAGTGTATGGGTCAACCAATCATCTTCTTTAGTCAAAAGAAAAATGACAACATAAGTATGTTGGATAATAAAATCAATGGCCATATACATTCTAGCAACTGCTCTGGCTCTTGGGAGTCATACGCTGTTATAAACATACACCACCCGGGCTTGATAAAGTAGAATTGTAAAATACTCCTAAAAGGGGAAATTAAGAGACCTAAAAAAAAAGTGAGAAGTGTTTGAGAATATTGAAAAATAAGATTTAAATAGGAATTTGTAAGAATAGAATTTTTTTTGCCATTGGTTCTTTATAAAACAAAATATTAATTTTGGTTCTTTAATGATTTTTTAAATTTTGGATTTAGTTTATGTTGTCAAGCAATTTTGATTTTAGTCTGTATTATTTGTTAAATAATGATATGACAATTTAGTGACTTGTCACATAATCAAAGAGTTTAATAAAATAATTATGTATAATTTTTTTGTCAAATTATATTTTTAAAATCTTTATTAACTAGTTTGATATCATTAATTATTTTGAAAAAATAGAAATTTAAAAACACATTTTATTGAAAAAGATACATGTGATTGTCTTTTAAAATATTTATTAACTAGTTTGATATTATTAATTGTTTTGAACATATAGAAATTTAAAAACACATTTTACTGAAAAAGATAGATGTGATTATTCTATTAGACTTCTTGCTAACCTGATAAGTTATTGAATTGTTAATGTTGTTGTTGCAACATCATTGAATGTTATTATTTGGCAATATAGACTAAAAAAAAAAAATTTCTTTAAAAGACCAAAATAAAAAAAAAATGTATGACCAAAATAAAAAAGACCTTATTTTTTAAGTATCAAATTCATATTTAATCCTAAAAATAAAATTTCATAATATATCTTTGTTAGACTTTATGATATATTTTTTTGCTAACTATGGTATTGGTATGATGTATCCATTACTAAAAGCAGTGACAAATCTTTATCGAGGACTATGAGTGCACACAAGGTAGGTATTCTCCTCCCAACATAATTTATTTCGTACCTAAGACTACAATCCAAACCCTAGACATCTTAGTTAATTAAAGAACACAACTTGTTACCATTTGTGGCAACTAGTGTTGATAGGTTTTATGATATCTATTAATATGAATTTTGTTAGCTCATAAGATGAATCAAGTCCCTAAAATATTTTGATGTTGCAAACAAGATATAATATTTTGATGTTGCAAGCAAGATATAAGTTTAATCATCTGAAACAAACATATGATTTGTCTAAGTTTATTTGACAAACCGTATGTCTAAAACATCATGCGAAGCTTATCATTTATTTTTACTATGTTGAAACTTTTACGAGGAACCTTAACATTTATTATGACATCTCAAATTAAATATCCTTTTTAATAAATAAATTTTATTTTTCAATTTTATTTCATTCAAATATGGCTTTCATTAATTGAAGGAACATCTCTCAATATTTTTTTAAAAAAGATTCAATTAATCTCATTGAAATAATTATCATCAGAAAAATAGTTTCAAAAAGAGTTCAATGTCTAAGAAATTACTTACACAAGTCTTCACAAAACTTTTATTAATTAAATAAGAGTTGTACAAAATCTTGTTTTCATGAGTGTGTACAAGATGATATGAACTCAAGTAGAAAAATTAAAATGAATACAATGCAAAGAAAGAGTAGAATACATATAAAAACTATTTATCAAGAAAAATCTTACTAAAACTTTAGTGCATTCATTCATAAAATTGTCACTAGAAATAGTCATAATCAAGGAGTGTTAGTACACAAACCAAGGGTGCAAAAAGAATATAATTTTTCAAAAAAAATGGATTTACAATGCCCATATACAAAATAATGACCTAGTTTACTTATAAACAGTATCCTAGTAAAAGTAATTAAGATAAATCCTATCATATATACCTTATGAGTTGTACATCATTGCTTCTATCTACACAAATCCCTCTTATAGATCCTCCTCCTCCAAAGTCTCCTTCATTGGCTCTGGATCAACAGCTTTTGGGGGACTTGATCCATTAGTAGAAGAAGATGAGGACGATTGAGCCAAACTCTAATCAATAATGTGCCCATGCAGAAGAAACCCACGCATAGTGTGCATATCAAAAGGAGGCAAGGCTGACTCTATGATCACATTGATTAGAGAGGGGGCTTCAACAATAAATTTGTTTATGCTTGCGACGTTGTTGGATCAGGGGGAGTGGAATCAAATGAAGTTGGAGAGGTAACAGGCGCACATGTGCAACCTAAAGCTAGAGTCTAGGTTAGGATCACGGGGAGGTCTACGTGGATCGGCCCCTTATGTGAAGTTTCCTTTGATGGCAGAAAAGTGAAACGCACTGAGCTTGGGAAGCTATCCTCCCCAAAAAGTGGGTCATGAACTCACCACCCCTCGATGGACTAGATCGCTAGGCGAAAAATCGGTCGTTAGAATCTTGCCATTAGGATTTGAAAAAAATGAGGTGTAAGTAGTGAATCCTCTGTCCAATCTGAGTCATACAATCACATATACAAAATAAGCTCATTCACCCTCATATCTCACCGTCATGTCCTATTTACTCCATTACCAATCGTAATTTGGACCCACAATGTCTCTTGACCCTCCAAGTTACAGGAGTCTTACATAACATACACTCATAATCATTTGTTGCTTTCAATGACGATTGAAAGTACATATCCTATTTGGTACTCAGATTAGGATACTCTCGACCAACCACGGTAATGCTCCGCATTTGTCGAGGACGCCAAGCTAGTTACGTGAGTCCCTCGGCCCTCAAAGTTGTCATAACTTGGCACCTCACACAACTCCCTAGGACTCTCCAAGCTTACGAACATTCCTTAAGTATCATATTGTAGTTAATCCATGCAATCTCCAATCTTATTTCCTCACATGCAACTTTATTGTAATATTCATCAACCACCTCCATCTCCATGCGACTAAATCTCAGTCAAAACATTGGTATTAACATGATAACTTTTCACAGGGCAACAACTCGCCTTCATTAACTATCATATCAATAGAGTTATTGTGTCCTCCACACATCATTACAACATCAAGCTCTTAGACCTTCAACAATCATCATTGATTCAATGTCACTTCATAGGTCTTACCACCACAAGCACCTTAGCCTCAAGTTCATTGACTTTCATGAGACTCGTCGCCCACCAATTATTGCATTCACATCGTCTCATCCATCCATCAAGTCCATCACGTCCACAACGTCTACAATTTCATCACAATACTCGTCTTTGTTTCCAGAGACAACCAATCAATGTCTCGTCTATCGAGATACAATCACCATTTCATCTAAAGTCGTCCTATTGGCCACACCAGTCCCTCCTCCGTAACAGTCAATTTAGTCTTCTGATAACTTTTTGGAAGTCGTCCATCATAATTAACTTTTATGTCCCCTATTAATTATCTAATTCAAATTGGTGTGCAAGAATTCATCGAGAATTTAGTTTTTAAGGTTCTCTCCTCATGAATCTCCTACTTCTACGAGGTCTAATTTTGCAAGCCTCAGAGTTTTAAATTTATCAAGTTCACTTACTCGTTGTATTTGTAATTACGTCAAAAAACACTTCTAATATTAATCTTGTGGAAACTCACGTGAATTTTATAGGAAAGCCCCTTATGCCTAAGAAGACTTAAATAGCCATCATCCTATCTTTTATATTGAGGTTCAAAGATATTTCACAAAAATTTTTGAAAACGAAGTTTTGCATTCTTCCTACATCACATAGTTATGTAGATGGTTCTTGTATGTTTTAAATCCAATTTTGATGAAACTTTTTTCTACATTAAAATAATTAGATTTTATAACCAAAAGCCAAATTTTCTTGTCAAAAAAATTGTTCCCAATTAATGTAGTTAAAAATTTTAAGTTTTCTACTTCTAAAAAATGCTTGGTTTCACTAAAAATGTTCTTTTATGCTCAATTTAAATTCAAATTGAGTGAAACTTTTATCACATTCTTATGATTTAATTTTCTAACCAAATAATTAAATTTCACACTCAAATTTGTTCTAGATTAATACAGTTAAAATCTTCAACTTCTAGCTTCTCAAAAACGTTTAATTTGATTAAAAACATTCATTCTTCCTCATTTTAAATCCGATTTGAGTTAAACTTATTCCCACATTCTTATAATTTAATTTTCTAACTAAATAATCAAATTTCTCATTAAAATTTTCTCTAGATTAATACAGTTAAAATTTTCAACTTCCAGCTTCTAAAAAGTGTTTAGTTTTCTTAAAAATGTTCGTTCTTTCTAATTTTAAATCCGAACTAAGAGAAACTTTTTCCTACATCTTTATAATTAAATTTCCTAACTATATAACCAAATTTCATGCTTAATTTCCTTGCCAATTAATACAGTTTACAATTTTCCTTCTTAGTTTGACTAGATTTAAAACAATGAGTTTGTCACACTTTAAAAACATCTAAACTTATTTTCTTTTATTCTTATTTTTCTTTCCTCAACTCTCAATTTTACTTGATGTTAAAAACTCAATTTTCACATGGCAAATCCAGTCACAATATTTAATTTTCAAAATACAAGGTTTCTACAACAGAATTCTATTTTTTTATAAATCCTTCCAAAAACATATTTATATCTTTTTATTCATTGCTCCAAACCTTATGAAATTTTTCTTAGTTATTCTTCACATATTATAGGTCTCTTTTCAATCATTTTTGGTTCAGTTTAGGCATTATCCAGTTTTGGAAAATTTTTTAAAATTATGGATGCTTCACAAAATTTTTCTAGCAACTATTCACAAAGTTTGCTATTCAAAAATGGTTCCAGTTGTTTTCTTGTCTTTCCCACTTATTTGAGTTTTCTTAAAGATTTAAAAATATAATTTATCATCCCTCCTTCAAGTCTAAAAATTCTTCCAACACTCAACGCTAAATAAAACACATTTATACGTCAACATACACCTCTATTTTTCATCACAAAAATAGAGGAGGTCCTAGCCGCATTATCATGCAAATAAACCGCATTTAAAGCTAATAAACAAGAATTTTCCAGCTCACATTTATCACAAATTATTTGTGCATGCTTCTCATATAAATATAAGCATTTAAGACTCAAAATAAAACTACATAAACAATAAATATCGATCAACAAAACACATAAACTTTCATTTTTAAGCATCTAGAAGTTAGTCATCAAGGAGTTAGTTTAAGGGTCTCTTTCACTTCATAAAACTAGTAGAAAAATGACCTGGAAGGGGTAGAAAGATTCCTCCTTACTTAGTTGAAGTTTCACAAAAGTTTTTGCACAAAGCTTGGACAAAAATGACTCTTTTCCAACAACAACCAATAGCTACGTTCCTCCTTCCAACAACTACAATAAGAGCTATGGATTCTTGTAGGGTTCGATAATCATAAGAGGAGAGGTAAAAGAAGGTGTTTGGAGGTTAAGAAGTGAGTATACATGCTAAAATGCAACAGAAAAATGTGTTGCACCAAGAAGTGAAGCTAGCTAGGCAAAATGAGGGGAGGGTGTCAAATTGATAGTGGGTCCTTTTATAGGACCCACAAGGTCTAGGATTACCTAATTTTCCTAATTAGGACCCTTAATTAAGTCCTTAATCAAGTTAGTCATCTTAAGCAAGTTAATTAGTTTGATTCTAATCTAATTTGGTTCTTAAAACACTTAATCCTTGACTTAATTTAAGTTAAAAATAGTTTAAGTTAATCTAATTTTTTTAACCATCAGATATTTATAGAATTGTCATTAATGAGTTGACTAGAGTCAACCCCAACAATTTCCATTTATTTTTTAGAATTTTTGAATTTCTTCTCTTTTTCTCTCTTATTTTTCCTACTATTTTATGAGGCTTGTTAATTACTAAATCACTTGAAATATTAAATTTTTTGACAATATTTTATTCATTTTAATTTTGGTTAATTATTATTTCTTATATAATTATTTAATAGAAATATTAGTTATTTTAATTTATTGAATTTCCTATTCTTTAAAATTGAGGATGTTATATTTATTTATTTTCAGTTATTACATAATGTCTTTTGTGTTGATTGTAGAGAATGTTTTGAATGTCTTAGAATTTTTTTCAAAAAGAATAATAGAAGATCCTAAAACGTATTCAAGAAGCCTCTTTGTCACCTATAAAGTTGTGCCCTACCGTAATAAGAAATTTTAGAACACGCGAAAAGTGATTTGACTGTTAAACCTTGATAGAAGTCTACAAAAGGAGATATATAAACTACTTTATCAAAAGTTCAATGACTAGTTGGTGAAAAACATTTAATGTTGATTCAAAATCCTTACCAATAAACGAAACAAGAAGACAGTGGTGAGATAACGAATATTTAAAGACTTATCCTATAAATAGAAGAAGACCTTGGATGTACAAGATGTTAATGATGGCATAGAGTTTGAAGCATACAAACTAAAATTCTCTTATTTTTCTTGGCTGATTTTTTTTTTTTGTATATCCATTAGTATTTTTGTAAAGCTCTCAACCACTTTGTACATTCGAGAGTTAGTCTTCAATCTTAATTTTTTTTATTCGCCTATCATAGATGTTGTAGAGTCATTTGAGTCTATTTGTATCCTATAACCTTAAAACCTGTGAGTTTAAGTTAGAAGTAGCTTGAGAAAGAATACTTGATTGTATTAGCTTAAAGAAGCCAAGACAAAAACTACTTGTTGTAGATTCAGAAATGACTTGGTAAAAAAATACTTGTAATCTTTTTATATAGTGAAACTTAATGGATTGTCAAGAATTGGATGTGGCCTTAGTGATAGAGGTTAACTAATATAAAAATTATTGTGTTTATCTTTTTCTATTCTTTTGTTTTACTAATTGAGTGAATTGATTTTATTGTGAAAATTTTTAGTTCACCATCTATTTTCATTTTTTTGCTTTTAAGTCTTTTTAAAATCTTATAGACACTCTACTCTCGTTCTGCTTTGTTTACTAGTTTTCAAAAAAAATTCATAAAATACAATCAACCTTCTTCTTGTGTTTTTGTGTGTTTTACAAATTTGGAATCCATGCATTTGGATTTTCTTCATGCATTTAGGCAGTCAATGAATTGGAATCGTTGCATGAAAATTAGATAACTCATTTATTTCATCAAATTGAACTTAAAATACACATTTGAGACTTAAGTTGTCAAATATTTATTTAATAATTCTAATTTTTTGGTTGCATAAATGCTTCAAAAAATTGACTATAGAAAATCTATTCTCTTATCAATATATTACATATAGAAAACGTTTCAAGTTCCTATTTATCACTTCGATTAATCAAATTTCCCTTAGAGATACTTTTATTACAATCTCTGTCTCAAAAGAAATATTATTTTAAGTTTTTTTAATATAAAATAACAAAAATTAATAAATAAATAAAAGAAAATAAAATTTTACAAAATTAACATTATTATCATTAATTCATTTTTAACTTTTTTAATAATAATAATAATAATAATAATATTATTATTATTATTATTATTATTATTATTATTATTTTAAATTATTTTTTAAGATGAACTTATTATGAGATGGAGATAATATATTTTTTATACATACAACGTATTTGCCAGCTAACTATCGAAATGGAGGGTAATTGGAAGTGTTGTTATACTTTGATTTTATAGTTGGATTAACGGATGAGTGTAAGACTAATATATGGGTTATCATTCTTGGTTGCATATCTCTTATATTTATATATTTCTTTTTTAATCTATGAAAACTATTGACCTGGCCTTTCTTAATATTTGACACCTGTTAACTCATGGGATATTTTAATCCTCTTAAATTTGGCCTCTTTTCCTCAAAACCCATAATTGTTCTCTTTCTTAAGGAGTTTTTTTTTTTTTTAATTGAAAAAATACTAATGCTTTGTCAAGCCACTGACACTTGAAAGTTTCCTATTCGTCCTCTCTGTTTGATAAGATGTGTGTGCCAGAAAGTAAAAAATGTCACTTTTCTCTATCTATGCTTCAGAAGAAACCAAAGAAAGTAAAACAAAAATGGAAGGAGGATTTCAGAAAAAAGCATAAACGAAAGGATGTTTGATGGTTATCATATTTGCACTGTCTCTACAACATTGAGGTGTTGAAATGTTTGGCTTCGTTAGTACAATAGCGGTGTTTGCACAATAACTTCCTTTCTTCCCGATTTCTTTGATATTTTTTATTTTAGGGTTTTAAGGTTAATGTTACAATGTATGATTTTAGGGGGCATTTATTATAGGTTTGAGGGAGCAAAAGCTTTAGGATCATATGGTAAGTTTGTTTCTTTTTTCTCCTTGCTTTCATTATTTTTTTTGTGCTTTCATTGCAATGTTAGATTTGGGAAAAGTTCTTTATCTTTTACTTGTGGTTACTCTTTTTTTTACCATGTTGTCACTCATTTTGCTTCCTCTAGTGTTAGTGTTTGAGAAGGCAAAAAGACTACGGTTCCATACTTGACAACAGGCATTATCCCTTTGCAAGTTTCTTTCTTTTTTCTCCTTACTTTGATTTTTAATCTTTCCGTGCAATGTTGGCCTCTATGTTTTTTTTTGTCTTCTTGGTGTTTCATGTTTACTTGCAATCTTGGATTTCATAAAAGAAAAACAATCCATTAGTGTGAAAGATATATAGTTTCACCATAAGGGTTATATATCTTAAGGATTGTTTCCTCTTTTATCATATTTGAACATTCTTTGGACAAAATAAATAAAAACATAAAAGTTATACATGGTGACAATATATGAACTTTTAAACAATTGCAATATTTAAAATATGAAATAAAAAATAGATATAGGGACATTCATAAGATATAAAAATTAATTATCAAATAAGGAATACGTGATGATTGATGAGTTAAAAACAATGATATTAAACAGTAAAAGTTAACAAGACAAGAAAAATTCAGAGTAAGTTTGTGAAATAACTACTCTTAATATGATAGTATATTCTCCAGGTGAATGTCCTGTAAAAAAATGACAAAAATGCTACATGATAAAGACTAAGTAAATGTAGAAAAAAAAAATTAGCATTTGTTTGGGAGTTGAAAGAAAAGAAAGGAATTCTCCAAAAAGAAACATGCTTGGGATCAACTATTACTTTTGGGAGAATTCTTTATTTCTTTTAATTTCCATTTTCTCCAAAATCTAAATATAGAGAACCTTGGAACTAGAACTTTTTTGTTTGTTTGTGTTGCTCTTCAGTAGATAAAAAAATCTAGACTCCTCTAGAGTGTTTTTTCACAAATCCTATACTTTCATATATTTATTCTCTGGACAAGGATAATTTTCTTCTTGCTAATTTCTTTCAAAACTCTAAGCTCTCGCTCTTGTTAATGTTGGTGTTTCATGTTTACTTGTTGAATTTCAATATATTAGTATTAGTCACTACAATGATGTTAGGCATGCCATGTTTGTGGATTTTTTTTTTTCACTTCTGATAAGTTATATTTTGAACATAAATAAGCTGATATAAAATCGTTTAGTTTGTTTTATGTTTTCATGTGTTGCTTAGTTTATGAATTTTGGATTAGGATTGACACAGTGTTAGTGAATGCACAAGTCTCAGGTCATATAGGTAGCTCACAAAGTCATTTTTTAGCACACAATTTTAGTTTTGCCACATAAATTTGACATGATCACAAGAGAAACTTTGAAGCTGGGTGTTAAAATTATTGATATCTGGTTAGTCCTAAACCAAAATAAGGCCACACAACTTGAAGGTTATTATGGATGCTAAGGTATTAAATATCATGTTTTATCTTGGAATTTTACTTATATATATATATATATATATAATTAACTATTTGAATTATCTGTTGTAGCTCTTAATTAGGGGGATAAGATTTAGGTGTTGGTATAAAAGAAGAATAGGTAACATGGAGGAGCAAGCTAAAATAAAATAGTATATATGTCATGAACAATTTTAAGGTGGTGTTCCATGAGAGACAATATAAGGTTTGTGACCATAAGTACAAATTGTTGTTCAAAGGTGGCACAACCCTTAAAGAACAAAGTCTTCCAAATGTTTCTCTGAATGCCTTTAAGTTTCAGAGTTTTCATGACATGGTGAGGAATACTATCGTGACATATTAGTAGGTAAAGGTTTAGTATTAATTTTTATCATTGTTATTTAATTCACTTGAAATTAGTTTACTCTAAATTATGAAATCATTAAATGTTTGTGTTTACACAAACGTTTTTAGTGCTTTTGCATCAACTTACTTACCAACAACCTAATGATAATTTAAAAAAGGTTGTATTTTGAATGAAAGATCTTAGGTAATATTTTTTTTATTGTATAAACAACAATAATTTGATTCCCAATTTTTAATGTAGTTTTTATATTAACTAATGTCATCTTGATTGACATGTTAAAAATATTGTAGTAGCAACATCATTAGTTACAAACTATAGGAGCAACATGCCATGAAATTCTTGAAATATTTTAATGAGAAATCTGATTCAAGATCAGTACTTATTTTGTTAACCCAAGCAAGGATAAAGTCAACTTCAAGTTTTAATCATGAATATCTAAATGTAATTTAACTATATATTGTCAAATTGACTGATTGATATTAATCACAAAGACGTATCTAATATCATTATGAAACTCAATGCATGATTCAAAGGTCTTCATTAATGAAGTTGTACCAAATATCACAGCCTTCAAAATCAGGTTGAATATTAAGTTTTTTTATGCAATTAAATATTATAGTAAAAATGATTGCAATTTGTTTAATAGAATTATCAATTTCATTAATATTATTTGTAGTTATAACGCAAGTGAAGTCCATGAACTATCAACTCAAAGTCAAGGCTTAACCTAATTGTCACAATGCTTCTCCCATATTTTTGAACAAGATTGCTTTATGTACAACGTAGATGATAAGACAATTTTTGAAATCAATGACCTTATAAAGGTATATACTAATTGCAGTTTTCATGCTATAAAAAAGTTACCTTAAAAGTGTTGTGTTTTTATTTAGAAATAATTGTTTATTTATTTTTAAGTAACAAACAACTTGTGTCATAGTTGGAACAGTTGGGAAGTTTGTAGTAAGGGAAAATGGTTAGAATTATGAAGCTTGCAATAAGTGCAACAAAATGGTTAAAATTCAAGATGTGTCATTCATATGTATATGTGGAAAATACAATGAAAAATTAATTCGAAGATAATTCAGTTTATCAATTTTATGTTTGAATTTAGTTGTCACTAATTTAAATTTGTGTATATGTGAATATCATGTCCATGTGTAGGTATAAATTGGATAAGGTGTATCATAAGAGAGAAAATGCAAATTTCATTTTATAGGACTGAGAATGTAGTTATCAATTTACCAATAACTTTTTTATTTAATTTTTTCTAATAATGTTAAATTACATATGATTTACAATTTTGTCAATTATCAGAAATAGTGTGGTAAGGATGATCGAAAGTTGTATCTAGAACCTCTTGACTAGATGTTACGGTGTACTTTAACATTTAGGGTTAAAGTCCAACCAAAATTTAGTACTTCATCTATCATCAACGTGTCCCCAAGACGCATAATTGATTCAAGTCATCACCTAAAAATTTCAAACTGATGAGATATACAAATATAAAGTATATTAATTGAGATACTATGTTGTCAAATTGCTAATTATTATAAACTATGAACTAAGATAGTATTCTATTGTATAATAGAGTACATACGAAACTGATAAGCTAATGTCTGAGGTAAATAAAATTATTAAATATGTGAATGCAAGTTAAATTTATCATTTTTGCTTTTAGTATAAAATAATCATTATTATGTGCAACAAATCATTTTTCTCTTTTTTCCTTTAACAACAACCACAAATCTTGACCCTAATTTGGTTTATACTTTTCCCTCAGTCAAAAGTTTGCCAAGTGAAATGTAGTGTGAAGATAATTTATCTTAGAACCTAACATCTATTCAACTGTCATCTACAAAGATGACCAAACATATCAAAGCTAAATGAATGTGATGATTAAAATGGTGTAATTTTTTTGTGAAGGTAGATATTAATCATGTTCTTATGTTACTATTGTTTGCATCTAATTAAGTGGTTGATCAAAAACTCTAATTGATAATACACTCATATCAAGTATGGGCAATTCAATCTTAAATGCTAGAACAATGTTCAGTTCATCAAATGCTTAAACAAAATTGAAAAACTTAACCAAATTGTAGATAACAGCTGGTAGTTTCAAGCATGAATTTTGAGTTAGACAAAAAATTTTCAGAATGAATTCTAAATGGTAACTTCTAGATAATCCTTTCTTAGTATCAATTATAAATGTATTACTATAAATGTGGTATATTTATGACACAAATAAATACATTACTTATGATACAAAAAGTTATTGCTTTCTTTCTTGAGAACTATACATGCTAATCAAACTTAGAAAATCCAACTTGGCTAAGTCTTTGAATTATGTAAATTGAACTAAATTAATAGATCCAATTTATGTTTTTTAAAAATAAAAGCCAATTTTTTAAAATGTCACTCAAACATATATATATTACACATTGATCATATATACCTAAAGCATGGTTCTTCTCCAATTGAAATAAAATGTAATCTAATTTCATACTCCACAAAAAATATAACATTGTTCTATATCTATCTAATAAATATAGACTTAGGTTAAATAATAATAATAATAATAATAGTAATAATAATAATAATAATAATAATAATAATAATAATAAGATTGCTATCAATGTTTATTTTATTATCTATATATATAATAATAATACATATATTGTGTAGAATAATACATCAACTTTTAATATATAATTTTATGTTAATTTTGTTATTTAAGATCATATCAAAGTAGAGAAATGTGTAGTTGGTATGTAGAGCCGTCAATCCCAAGCAACCACAAACATAAAAAATTGTGCCACCATTAGTTAATAAAGAGGAAAAAAGTGGCGAGGATATCAATTAGTAAACTACGAAAAAGTACAAGAATACAAGCACCTAAAACATTGATTTTTATCACACATTTTTATTCTCAAGTAAAAAGGATGAACGTCACCTCTTGCAAAAAACATCACGTTAGGTATCATAGTATTATTTATAAAAGTTTTGGGTTTTTTTAGTCAAAACCCAATTGTTGTTTTAAGTCTTTGTTCTCTGTTGTTGTAGTTTTTGTGACACTAGGTTCACATTCGTTGTATCCTTCTAAGTGTCTATTATTTGTTTTCCTTCTAATTGTCTATTTAATGTTGGTGTAATTTGTGTTGAACCAGTTTCACATTGCTAGAACAATAGTAATATCAAGTTAAAAATCATGTTAAGTATCATATTCTCATTATTTATGATAGTTTCAGTTTTTTTTTTAGTAGTTATTCTTTTGTTGTTGTAGTTTCGTATAACTATACATGGCATGCTTTTAGTTCCTATTTATGATGAAACTATTATAATGTGGAGCCAAACAAATAATTCTTAACATTGTCTTTTAAGCAACAAAAAAAAAAAAACA
Source organism: Pachyrhizus erosus (assembly GCA_026544285.1). Lineage (NCBI taxonomy): Eukaryota > Viridiplantae > Streptophyta > Magnoliopsida > Fabales > Fabaceae > Pachyrhizus > Pachyrhizus erosus. The sequence goes on from JAMLFT010005633.1 coordinate 15,742, forward strand.
TTCAGTTATGGTTGCAATGTTCAAGAAAATAAGTTATACTTTTGCCTCAACTTGCAATAGAATTATGTAATTTTAGGATTGTCTTTTTTTCTTTTCTTTGTTCAATTAATAGACTTTTACCTATCAGCCTTTGTTTCCTTTTATTAAATATATGCAAATTCGGTAGATTCAATGCATACAAAGGCTTTCCATAATTGAGGATGACGGTGTAGTAGAAATTGATCTTCCAGCAGCATTAAGGAATATTTATTGATATAATGCACATTCACAATGTTCAGCCTATTAGGCCATTTTAATCTTAATGCTTATAACTAGCACATAGGGAGATGTCCAACCATTTGTTTCCATAGAGAAGCATTTTCATGTTTTAGCATTCTACCTTAAAAAGTGTTAGTTTAATGCAATTATTATTTATTAGAAAAATGTGTTGCACATCATTAGTAACTAACAACATTAAAATATAATTAGGATTTGAAATTTATAATTTTAGTTTTCCAACATTTTGGATATATAATTTAGGTTATTTCCACTTGGTGTTAAGTTTATATATTCAATCTTTTAAATTGTGTTTAGCCTTGTAGTGTTAGGTTTGAATTTTAAACCTATGTTATATGAATGATAGATGCTTCTCAGAATACTTCAAATAATTAAATTATATATTACTTTCATTATCCTTCATCAATCACATGACTTTATAGTTTACCTCACACAAAAATGCATGAAATATCATTGTTGCTTCCACTGATTTCTAAATTACTTCACTTTACCTTTTTCTTTTGTTAAATAACTTGAAGCTATAGTAAAAGTTGTATAGTAAGAGTGTTGAAGTTGAGCTATATTAGTGTACACTTCAGAATTTATAAATACATACTTTAAACTAATCAAAATAATATAATCTATATCAATCCACATTTTTTTGTTTGCAATGACACTATATCAAACTGTATTTTAGAATTGATGTTTCATGCTTTGAACTGGATAAATGTCAGTTTATAAAAGTTGAAAATAATAATCATTTGATAAAATGATAAGTGTCACTATTTAATACATTTATGTGAGAAACTTTGTGTCTTTTGGACTTACTGTTGTGGAAATTAGCAATTACTTTCTAATTTGAGACTATTTTTATTAAAATACATTTTTTGATTCTAGAAACAAAGTGAGATATTTAATCCCAATTTTTATTTGAATTTTAGGGAGTTGAGGAGCAAGAAAAAATTAAGAAAATATCTAGCTCAAGCGAAAAGACAGACGGAAAAAAAAGTTAAAAAATGAGAGAGGGAGAGTAAATTAGGTATCTTGGAGAGAAGAAAACCTATCTTGCAGCAGAGACGACTACTATGAGTGGCTTGAGGGATTGAATGTAATTTATTCTAATTCAATTGTATTTTGATGATGGTTATATAATAATTCTCTTTCTTTACTTATTCTTGGTATTTTCGTTTTACTCTTATTGTTGGTTTCTATCTAATCAATAGATCCCTTATTTTTATTCTTATATATG
>JAMLFT010005634.1:0-17245 GCA_026544285.1 Pachyrhizus erosus
AATTAATATAACTATACATTTTTATGAATTAAAAATTTAAAACATAAAATAAAAATCTAACAACATTTAGACAAGAAATAATTAACGTAATATCGTCACATAACATCTATGTGACAAAAAAAATTTATTTGTAATATATAATTAATTATATATGATATATTACTAAAAAAATAAAAATAATTTTATTTACATACACACATTAAAAAATTATAAATATTAGAAATATATAATATAAATAAACCTGTGGATCGCATGCGTATAAAATCCAGTTATTTTAAAAATAATAGTTAAAATAAATTCTATTTAGTTAAATAAAAATCTTTACACTTACGAAATATTACAATTAAATTAATATTTTTATGATATTTTCTATGTTTTTGTAGTGTCTTGTATTGACGCGCAAACAACTCAATTACTCGCCCCAGTTAATTAATACTCCTATAACTATAAAATAAGAAAATTGATTGCAAATTGCAAACTACGAAAAGTGGCGAGTCAAAGTCCACCTTCTAATAGATAACAATGCCAACACTATTGTTCCACCATTTACCCCTTTATTCTAAGCTAAGAGAGAATGGACGGCTCAACAAGATTTTACTAGTATTTTACCAACAAAGAAAATCTTTTGCTAAATTCAGAAAAGTCACTTGGGATTAAGTCAAATTTTGGGTTTTTAGATTACAATATTTACACGAAATAGATAATTGAAGTTGTTATTGTGATTATTGAAAATTTTAGAATTTAGATGAAGTATGAAAGTATTAAATAAAAAATGTTTACATTGTAAAATAAATATGTACTATTAGTTTATATACAATTAAAAATATACATTAAAGAGAAAAAAATAAAATTATAAAAATATTTATATTTATTTTAAAATAATTTAATTTAAAAGTAAATTTGGGAAGAACTTGCATTGTTTTTTAAGAAAAATAAATTAAAAATTATACTACTCTTAAATGATATTCTAATTTAATAAAAATTAAATAATACTGATTTTTTTTTTCTAATTAATAAAAAAGGAAAGGCTATCCCCATATATAAATATTGTTGAAATTGGTACCGTGCCGTACTTTATGGTAGATTCTCCCCATACCTTAAACTTTCGTTTTTTTTCTTTTCTTTTTCGTGATAAACTTATAAAAATATTAACAAGGTATAACATTCCTAGTGTCCTACGACTCAAGTCATTGAAAATCAAAATCAAAATAAGTAATTGGTCAAAGTTTTGACCATCTTGTCTAAGGCTGTCAAGATATTAAATTGTGGATAATAATTTTAATTATACGAATTTATCAAGAAAGTATGTATTTGATTTTGAAAATGTTAAATAATCATCTTAATTACCACATTCAATTAAATAATCATCTTAATTACTTTGAATTTGCAATAGAAGAATAAAAAAAAAAATTCTAGTCAATTAATCTATATCTGTCTCTTCACCTAATCTCTTTCAATATGGTAATTAACTTATGATTTGTTATTTGTTTTGTTTGCACGAGAACTTGAATTTGTTTCAATGGCAATGACATCTTTTGTGAAACATGATTCAGTTTCTTTTGTATTTGCTATGGAGGAAAACTGGACCGTCAAGGCAGGATTAATGCAACTTTGAGTGATTGTGAAAAAATAAATATGCAAAATGCCAAACATTTTCCTCCATTGAATTTTCAATCCTGATTGTGTTAAGACCCACTAACTAAGGTAAATGTAATATTAAGAATTAAATTTTTTCCACAAGGTTTTTATTATATCCTTTTTCAATAAGAGTTTTGGTTATTTTAAAACTTTATTATAGGTGGTCTGACAATAACATTATCTATCCTAAGGCTTGACTAAGCTTGCTGTTATTGCTCTTTAATTAATTTGTGGTTTTGTGGGTTCAAAATATAATAACTATGTTACTTTTTGTAGAGTGGTTTTGAGTCTTTCCTTAAATAGTTGTCTAATATGGTTGATAAAAAATTGATCTTTAAGGTTGATTTTCAGAAAGCAAAAAATCCTAGATTCCAATAATCCTTCCATACGGAAAAAGATGTGCACTAATGCTATTATTGTTGCCAATTCCAGGGATTTATATTTCAAACATGAGGTAATGGTTTATTTACTCATTTATTGTCTTTGTAGGTTCAAATAAAATTACTTACTCGGATATTTTTTGTATTTTATTTACAAAACTCTATTTTGAAAAGCTAAACTTCATTTTATTTGAAGATTGTGCCATGAAATGATGTTATTGCTCAAGTTTTTAATATTCAAAATAGTTATTTTATTACATATGAATTGTTTGATTTTCTTATAAGTTAAGGGTTCTCTATTTTAAATATGTGATAACCATTTTTTTGTTGTTGTTGAGTTCAAAGAAATGTACTTACTTGGAAATTTGTTATATCTTATTCACTAGAATTTTATTTCACAAATTCATGTTCATTGGCTAAAAAGATTCTTCCATCTGATGGCGTCATTTGTCAGGTTTGAAGTTTTTAAATTTTTTGTTATAATTTGCAAGTTTCAAAATTATTGTTTCCATTTAACCTAAGTATGCAATGATTTTTTTATTGATGTTCAAATGTAGAGATGTTTTTGACAGTGAATCAAAATGTGAAAACGTGGAAATAATTAATTTATTAAAAGATTCTACAAATTTATATGATTTGAAGTGAGATTTTTTTTTAAGAGATAATAAATGAAGACCATCACACTTAAATGAAAAAGTTACAAAAAGATTATTAAAATTAAAAAATATTTCTTTTGGTTTGATATTTAAGAAAGTTGTTATTGTTTAAAAATTTTCAAATATGTTGAAGTGCAAGGTTAAAATTCTTCAGTTAAATGGATTGTGTCTCTAAATTTAAATTAGTCCAGATTATTTTGTAACGACTTTAAGTTTTCAAGTCATTTATTAGTAGTTTTTATTATTTACTATATGGTTTATCTATCCAATCACACAAGTTTATGTCTTCCTGTGACGCCAAAGCAAAATAAAAAGATGAATTATAAAATGTTATTAATTAATTAAAATGTTTTATTTAATATATTACGAATTTGATAATTCTCATCAAGATTATTCGATGTGATATATTTTCTAAGTTTTTAACATATTGAAAGTCAAAAAATTTTATTTTGTATTTAGACAAAATAGTGCATGTATAATAGCATTTTTTCAAATTAAAGTAAAATTAATGAAATACTATTGGTGTTAAAAAAAACTGAATTGAACTTAAATATTTTAAAACTACATTGAAGTAGACTATAAAAAAACTGAACTGTTTTCATAAAGATTGAATTGAACCTTTTTCTGAATTCAGTTTTATAAAACTAAACTTTTTATAACGAGTGGTTCAGTTAACTGTTAGAAAACTGATTTCATCCTTTAAATACTTGATTAAACAAATAATCTACTTCTGTTGTGTATAAGTAAAGGATAAAAAGTTTGAGGGGATCTTGTATTGGTTGATAATGTTATTAGTTTTAAAATTTTAATGTATTTTTAATTGAACTTTAGATTGACGCAATGTAGTTGCATAATGTCTTTGTGTGTTAAGAAATTTGCTATAACTTATGTTGGGAGAATAATTTTAATCAACTTCAATCGGCGAGAATAATGCTTAAAATGATTAACATTTTTAATTTGAAAAATTAAGTGACTAATCCATATAATTTTTAAAACAAATTTGAGAGTTTACTTAAATATGAGTCAACAAAACAATACAAATGAAGAATTAGATTGTAGAAAATGAAATAAAACTGACAACTAGAAACAAATGGATGGCAAGATCTTTTAAACTTAAATGAAATTAATTTTGATAGTTGAATGAGTAGGCCCATAATTACATTTGGTTTATTAAAGTTTGTGGAGAACACCAAAACAATTTAGTTCCATTCAAATTTTTAAGATGTAATTTATTGAACTAAAAAGTAATTTAATTCAGTTCATTTAAATTATTTTCTAGTTCAATTTAATTCACGAATATTACTTTTATAGTCCATTTTAATTTTTAGATAGTTTAGTTTAGTTATTTTGAACACCCATATGAAATACAAAGTTATGCAATAATATAATGTGAGTTTTTTTAAAAAATAAAAAATAAACTAGCATAAATTGCAAACATCCTTTACAAGAAACACATGTTACATCAAAATTCAATGAAACAATTACAAAATTGAAATAGCAAATCAAAAAGCCTTTTTTAAAGTAGGATGTATTATCTTCTTAATTCTTAATTTGTTTTATTTTTTATTATTAGTCCTTTAACTTTATTTTTACTGGTCAAAATTTTTTTAACACTTTTTTGTTTTCATTTTTAATCTTTTAACTTTTTTTATCCATATTTTTAGTTTTGGTGTTGGACTGAAAGGAAAAAAAATGTTGAGAGAATAAAAAAAAAATCAAAGACTAAAAATATAAATTTTAAAAGTTCAGAAATTAAAAAATAATAAACTCTTTAAAATATTAAAAATGTAACATTAGTGAAAATAAGTGAAAATAAATAAATATTGTTCTTATTTAATTTGGTAAAGGTATCAAAATATTAATTATGAAAGCATTTGAAAGACTTTTCTCTTCCATTAGAAAAAAGGAAATGTTCATTAAAAAATATTTTAAAAGTGAAAATAGAATTAAATGAGTTCACAATAATAAATTTAAATTTCAAATGTTTATCAAATATCATTTAATTACAAAATTAAATACTTTAAATTTCAACAAAATAATAAAATCTATTGACATAAATTCACCTATACTTAATTTTAAAACTTTACCAAACCCCATAAATTATCATCTTAATTACTTTGAATTTGTAACAGGATAATAAAAATTATTCTCTAATCAATTCATTTATATTTGTCTCTTCGCCTAACCTATTTCAGTATGGTAAATAATTTGGGCAAAAATATAAATATTTTTAAAAATAATCAACATATAAGTTGCAAAAATTAGTGAGCAGAACACATGTTGAGCTAAAATTTAATGAAACAATTGCAAAATTAAAATAGCCAAAATAAGTAAACATTGTTCTTATTTGATTTGGTGTAAATGTTAATTAGGTGAGTATTTGTAGGATTTTTCTCTTTCTATTAATTAAAAATAAAATGTCTATTATAAACATATTAAAAAAAGTGAAAAACAAAAATGGGTTCAATTTCCTAAATAATGATAATTTTAAATCTCATATATTTAATTATAATATTAATATTTTAGATTTTCAATAGAACAATAAAAAAGCCACTAACATAAAATAATATATATTTAAATTTGAATTTTAAAACTTTATCAAACTTCATTAAATTGTCATTCTAATTACTTTAGATCTGTAATAGAATAATCAAAATTTTCTTGATCAATTCATCTATATTTGTTCTTCACCAAAACATAAGAAAAATCCTTCTGATAATTATTTTTTTTATAATATTTTGTCTATTCACAAAGTTTAAACTTCAAATCTTATTTAAAGAAATTGAATTCAAAACTGCTTGGAGCAACAATTTGTTAATTATACATGATAATTTATGATTAAATAATAATATAAAATATTTATATTTTCAATGAATTTTAATTGAATTATTTTATATAAAAAAAATTATAGAATAGTTATTAAATGATAATCAACTTTCATTAATTTTGTATTTATATAAAAAAATAATAATATTTGTATCTTTAGAAATGAAAGTATTACGATGAAATAAAAGTGAAAATGAGAAATCATATAATAAAAGAAATATGTACTTATTATCGGTTAAAAATGATTACATTGTTGATATCTTGTGTGAACATTGTCAAGTATTAAATATAGATTTTCTCTTAATTGAAATTCGAGTTTTAATTGACTACGTTGTGTGGTCTTATTTTTTCTGTTAGATTCAATCCTGTTATATTATAATGAGTTATTTGATTGAGTAAAATAATATATCTTTATTGTAAAATATATTTAATATTATATTTTTATAGTTTTTTTTTTCTTTCTAAAAACTGGTTAATGGTCAAATAAATTATTTCAGTTTTTTTTTCTTTCTAAAAACTGGTTAATGATTAATGGTCAAATAAATTATGTTTTACATTAAAAATATAATTTTTGATTGATGAAATAAATCGGGTCCTTCAATTTTAACAAAAATACTTTAAAAACTCAAACTAACAAAAAAAAATATCAAGTCAACTTAGTTGTATATAATTGACCTCACTAATAAAGGTTGTGGATCATCCTAAGATTGACACGTAGCGCTTACATGATGAATGTGTTATTTTCTCAACAAATAATCATATACAAAGTACACATTTTAGCAGTTATGTATGTTCTAATCTCATATATATCAACTCAAACAAATATTTTTGGCAAAATTAATAAATAAATAAATAGTTGTTGTTAGCTTTGGCCAAACAATAAAACATTTTTCTAAGCTTGCAATAATATTTAGCAAATATAAAAAATTATATTATTTGTTTTTCAACAAATCGAAGACAACTACATATTTAGTATTAATACCATTAAATTACGAAAGAAAGAAAGAAAATGCAAGTCAAATTATTCATAGGACCAACATTATAGAATTGGAAACATACTAAAATACGTTCCATACATAATCGAAAAGAATTGGAAATTGAAAATTTAATGATAGAAATATTGAACCTTTGTCGAAGAGATACATTTAAATAAAGAAGTATGGAGATATCATATCATATATCTTGAATCATTATAATAATGCTTTCTTTCTAATCTCTTGTTCTTGTATAATTAGGTGAAGGAATTGTGGGTCGTCGTAAAATCGAGATCTCATAGATAAAGGATTCCAGCACAAGACGAGTTATATTTTCCAAGCATAAAAGGGGTTTATTCAAAATAGCAAATGAATTATGTATCCTGTGTGGGGTGGAGATTGTTATTGCTATGTTCTCTCCCAGAAACAAGTTATTTTCTTTTGGTCATCCAAGTGTTGATGTTGTTGCAGCCAAATTTCTTCAACAAGAACCTAAATCAAATGTTGCAGAACCAAATGATGTCCAAGAAAATAGCCCATCTAATGAAGTTGGTGACAAGGGTGAGCTAAATAAACAATCGTCTAACGTTGAAGCTTAAATATAAGAGAAAAAAAAATAAAAATAGAATGGTGCGGAGCTTCATAAGCGATTGAAACAACGTGAAGTGACAAAGCTTTCTCAACATGAAGAGTTACAAGATTCATATTTAGAGCTCCAGCGTAAGGTGAAGGACCATTTAGATGAGATCGAGGTGTCAGACTCTTTTGTTGCTCTTTACACAAGAAGCAGTGGTTGAAATAACAAAATAAGTTACTACAAAAACAAGAAGAATGAATTGATCCTTAGTAACATGTAAATTATATTTAGATTTAAGTCTCCTTGATCTTCTTTTTTTTTTTTATCTTTCAGAAAGATAGTTTCCTTAATCCTAAAACCATGTTGCCCCCAAACTCTATCAAATGATAGTTTGGTTGGTTGAATTTCAATAAATTACAAGTAAACAAAAATAAGATCTTTAATTATTATGTTAAATGTAGTTATTATGTTTGTGCAAGATTTGATTTTTTTAAGTATAACTTTGGATTTAAAACCCATGAAAGATTAAGTATTTTAAGAATTTTATCCTTTTGAATAAATTCAATTGATTTGGATTGCTTTAGATCTAATATGATTTTTTTTATAGAAAGAGATTTTATTATCAATTAATATCTTATATCGAATGAATAACGGAAAAATACATTAGTGGTTTTAATCTTAAAAATATAGTGAAAATTTTTTAAAACAATAATAAATATTTGATAAAATATTATTAAGTAATGTAACAATCAAGTTAAATTTGATGTGAATCTTATTGTTTTGTCAAAAATATCTTTATTAATAATAAAAATAATTGTTAAAAATAGCTAGTACATCAAATTATAATAAAGATATAATTTAGTGAGGTACATCCTCAACCTAATACATGTCACAATATTGAAAAATTAAAGTAGTCAACTTTTCTATTAGATTACCATTTCTTTCTTAATTGGTTAATGTTGTATACTCCTTTAAGCAACTCAACATTATAAGATTTATCACAAATATTCCTTCTTCTTCATGCATCAAAAAACATTTTATTTTTAGTCTCAAAGACTGTACTAACGAGACAAAATTGGATTGTTGATTTTATGACTCATCATAAAGCTAGTGTTTCTACAACTTATGGTTCATAGCATGCATGTACAAGTGTTGTTGCAACAGCTAATGGGTAGCCTTTTGCATCCCAATGTATCATTTCCAAACTTGTTCCACATCCTTTTTTGACCAAGAAATCAAAATTTAGTTTAATATGATTTTGAGGAGGAGCATTCCACACATTTAGTAGTAATTCATGCATTCATTGGTTGTTGATTCTTCCTATATTGACTTAAGGAAGTTGACATCTAAAATATCTTATGAAAATAGAGATTTTTCTTTGAAAAAAATTTCATATTCCTATGTTTCCAAATCACTCATAATAATTAAAAAATTCTAGTTGTAAAAACATGATCTTGCAATGATATTACTCACCTAGACTATCAAGTTTTGTTCATTGTACAACATATGTATCCCAATATTGGACGCAAATCAAATATGTTTAACCTCCCCACAATTCAACAAAGAATGTTTTTTTGTCTTGTATGCCATCAAACAAAAAGGGCATATAGGATCAACATCCATTCCTTTGGACATCAATTTTTTCTTAACTAGTAATATCCCATAACATGCTCTGCAAACTACTTATTTACATTTTTTTGTTGTATTGATTTTTCAAATAATACTCCACAAATCACCTGATATAACACTAGAAGATCCTTCATGTAATTCTTCCTTATGCATTGCTACATGATACCCAAACCTTATAAAATAAACTTTATCCCTTATATGCTTCGAAATAAGAAAATAAGAAATAAGAAAAAAATTCACATATTTCTTTAGAGAATAAATTACTTAATAGTTCTACATCCCATTCTCCAATGTTCCGATTTATCGTGTCTGCCATTTTCAAATTATATATTTCATGTCTCCTTTATAGACTTTGCCGCATCTCCTCATCAACTTGTTCTAGTCATTTATCTTAAAAAAGTAATTTTTAAAAGGTTTAAAATTCTTTGAACTAAAATTTAACTTCATACGTTAATAGTATAAAAAATTTATATTATTAATTAATTAAAAATTATTTTTAATATGACTTCTAAGGTATTTACTATAAAAGTAAAAAAAATTATCATACATAAAGATATACGATTAGATAAAATTGTAAAAATATTTTACACTACTAATATATTGCTTACTCATTTATTAGATGAAATTTATCATTTATTAATTTTAAAGAAAATTTTTAATTAACTAAAATTTAATAATTATAAATTCCCTAAAATAATTAAAGAAAAATTAGAATTATTTTCTCTCTCTCTCAGTTGCTCGCTGGTTTGTCTCAATCATGCTCTCTCAATCTCGAGCTCTCTCTCCCCCTCTCTCGTTGATTTGTCTTTCTCTATCTCGTCTTTGATTCATTGATTTTGTTTGTTCCTTCTATGTCATTGGAATTTGACCTTAAAATTTTAAACTAAAGGTTTCAAGCATAATCGTGCAGGAAATTACACTTTTACAACTATATATATATATATATATATATTGAAATTATAAAAAACAGAATCAGAAAAAAAAATATTATGCATATCTTAAGTTATAAGTGATGTGCTACTTGCTTAAAAGTTTGTTTAACTAATGTGTTTGACAAATTTACCTATAAAATAGTTAATTAAAAACAGAAAAGTTCTCTTAAAAAAATGAAAAGTTAATTTTTAACTAAAAAATATTAAATTAAATTTTTTTTAGTAAAATTAATTGTTAAGTCTAATTGATAAATATAAAATGATTTAATGACACGTTTAAATGATTTTTTATACAATTTATATTATTGTGAACAAAAATACAGTTAAGTAATTGTAGTTTTAGGTTTTCTAATAAAATTTGAATCATATAATTTTTTATTTTAAAATAATCATTTTATTAAAAATGAAATAAATTATAGTGTAAATACTATATTAATTAAAATAAACAGTGAAATATTAAAGAAAATAATACATGAGGATTTTTGTTACATTGATAAGGGTAAGGCTGTGATATGGTTTTTGTGGCTAAACCAAAATAAGATTATTTTCAAGTAGCAGGTTTCAAATATGATTGGTATTATGGATTTGATTAAGTATCAATCGTGGTGTTAGTTTGTGTATTCTTTAAATGGGGTTTATGCAATTTTTCATATTTTAGGATGACATTCAAATCTTTTTAAATGTATTAAACAAGGTTTTTAACAACATTTGTTGTCATTTTATATTAAACCCCCCCCTATATATATATATATATACATTTGTGTATGTAAAAATATCTTGGTAATAGAAAATAAGACTAGGATATATGAGTTTTTAGTATTGATGTATTATTATGTATTATATTTACATATATTTTGTAATTTTTATGAACAAACAATCGTCATTGGTGTTAGAATGGGTGAAAGAAGAGTAAATAGAGGCTACCATGTCTCATTATTTGCCACCTCAGCAAATAGGTTCCTTGACTAACAACTTATTTCTTTTCTTCCATCATTTCTCTGGATGAACTGGAAGTTAGGGGACAATGGAAGATGCAAAATGTAGCTACAAACAAACCCCTCCTTCCTTTTCTGTCTACCTATCTTTCAATCCCTTTTTTGTTCTTAATATCGTTATATATAATAAATTTACACATTCTTCGAGTCTTCTCAATACCACCTCTGGTACGTCAACAAGATTAACCTTCCTTTTCTTTTCTTTTCCTTTTTCTTTTATTGCTTTTGTCTTCGCATCTTTGTTCTTTCCATTAGTTGCTACTCTGGTTCTAAAACTTTTCATGTGTGGAATAGTAGAATAATAGATACCCAACTATTTGAGGAAGATTGCAATCAAAGAGTAGAACATTGACAGTATACTTGACTTAAAACTTTGAGGTGTGTTCTTTTGTTCCCTTTCTCAGCTTTTTTTTATTTTTCATATAAATTACTTCTACACTTTCTTACCTAATTTAATTACTCTATCGAATGAGTAGATCATCAGTAGTTTGTGTGTAATTTAGAACACTTAACCTCCACCCTTCACAGGTTTTTTTAAGAAATAAAAGGAAACTAATAACAGGTAAAAAAAAGGCAAAAAAGTGTCTATAAATTAAAAGCTATTAAAAGTCTAATTAGAAGAATTGCTAAAATATCTTCAATTTAATACTCTTCAATTATACTTTTAATCTCACATGTTCTTTCCAGTTTATTTTCCTCCTCTATAGCTTTCAGTTATGTGTTTTTTTCTTTTAAAAAAAATATATTGGCACTTATTTTCATTCTTTACAGTTTTGAAGTTATTAATTATTTGATATATGTTAAACATTTCTTATTATCATGATAAGTTTACGTCCTTTCCTTATTTGTTTGTTTTTGAAATATAGAACTAAAAAAAGATTAAGTTCCTATGTATTTTTCCTAACCAAATACGATTGTTATCTTTCTGGTCTCTTCCCTCTTCATAATAAGACCTTTTTTTTAGCTTTTTCTAGTTAATCATATATCTTAATTAAACATAGCTCTAAAACTTAAAAAAAAAAAAAAAAACATTAACAACATACTCTTTACACCTTACTATAATACGATGAGATTCACGTGTTCACAAAATCATGTAAATTTTACCTCCTATTTAATAAATCTCATTTATAAATTAATTATGAATTCCATCTAATAAATAATAGATAGTGTGTTTCTAATATTCCTTGTTTGACCATTGTATTCATTTTAACTCTCTCTGTTCAGTTTTAGATTAGATTTTTTTGCTATAAAACAAGAACACTCATCTTACCTTGACTACTAATGTTGCAATAGGGAAAAATCGATTTTTAGATTTGATTTAGCATTAGTGAAAAACATTGTACATTATTAATTAACAAATAAAAAAGCATAGCATCATTGTGCTAACTAAAAGTTTTTCAGTTGCATTAAACTTTGAGTGGGTAGTTTCTTAAGTAGCACAATATGATTCGCTAATGTGCACCAAAAAAGACATGATTCGCTAATAGTGTAAAGATGTAATAGATAGCAGATACAACAAAATTAAATTCCCATACACACATATTCATCTTCAGCTAATTAACTAAATATCTTAAAGGCAGCTCCATAATTTCAAGAGGAGCACGACCACTATTCATCTTCCACCTTCTGGTTGTTGGCTTAACGTCTAGTTGTTTTCCTGATTCAAAATCACCATATTCGTTTCAGCTCTCACTCTTTAGATACTTTCATCTTAAACTTGATAACTAATGTTGCAATAATAATAATAAAAGAAAAACAGCTTTTAAAATTTGATTTACTATTAGTGAAAAAATTGTGTATTATCGGTAAATAAGAAAGTATAGTCAGACACATCAATATAGTAACTAAGCTTTTTTCCTTACATCAAACTTTCAGTAATTTCTTAAGTAGGTACCACAACATGTTTCATTCAACCCAAAATATTATATAGTTTCTTTGAGTATATCAACTTTTTAAACGAATTTATCAGTGAATTGATAACTTCTACGAAATGTAGCAGTACGAAAGTGATCGAATGCTACATGTTATTTTATTGGGAATGATTTTCATTCTCTCTCCCTTTTGCATGGTTATGCATTTGCTTACTTGTTGAATTTCTAATTAATGAATTTTTATGTAAATTGTTTTCGTACTATACAATATCATTAATCTTAATATTTTGAAAGATAAATCCTTAAATCTTTTGACTAAAAGATATTGTAGACTCACCCCAAAAAATATTTTATATTTGTCACTTCTATCAAAATTAGATTCTAATATAAACACAAAAAAAAAAAAGACAGTGAAGGTAGCTTGATAGAAGAATGCTACTATTAAACTATTTATATTCCCCTTGTTAATATAATACCGGATATATGATTATAACATTCAATTGTTGTTGTTGCAGCTTCAGTACCTCAAACTTGTGAAGATAAACTAATATTATTTGTTCATTTGAAAATTACCTCAGGTGAAAGCGAGAGAAAAATGGGCAAGGATGGATCACCAAAACATTATAATCAGTTTGAAGGGAAGAGAAATCGTCTGACATGGATTTTAGGAGTTAGTGGGCTATGCATTTTATCTTATATAATGGGTGCATGGAAGAACACTCCAGCACCCAATAATCAATCTGAGGTCTACTCAAAAATGGACTGCAATGCTGGGTCAACTCCATCAGGGACGTCATCTTCAGCAATTCAATCATCAACTAATTTAGATTTTGGAAGCCACCATAAAATTGACATCAATAATTCTGGAGGGGAGAAAGAGTTCCCACCATGTGACATGTCATTTAGTGAATATACTCCGTGCCAAGATCCAGTGAGGGGTCGCAGATTTGACCGAAACATGTTGAAATATAGAGAGAGGCATTGCCCCTCGAACGAGGAACAACTACATTGTCTTATACCTGCTCCACCAAAATATAAGGCACCTTTTAAATGGCCTCAAAGCAGAGATTATGCTTGGTATGACAATATTCCACACAAAGAGCTTAGCATTGAGAAAGCTATTCAAAACTGGATTCAAGTTGAGGGTGACAGATTCAGATTTCCTGGAGGAGGTACAATGTTTCCACGTGGAGCTGATGCATACATTGACGACATTAATGAGCTTATTCCCCTTACCAGTGGTAATATAAGAACTGCAATTGATACAGGGTGTGGTGTAAGTTAATCTATACTCTTTCAATCTATCTTCATTTATGTCTTTGCCTCTACTTATTTTGAGTCGAGTTTAATTTTCATGTTCAGTGTAAATGTGACTTTCAAGCTGATTGTTCATAAAGCCAATAAATTTATCACGTGTCAATTTATATTAGATGACAGTAAAAAAAATCTTTAAAATGCATATACTATTTATTCTTATTTTTTTATTGAAATTTATTTCTATCTGTTTGGAACTTTGGACAGTTGAGCTTAATACATAGGTGATTTATCAAAAGGTTAGGACTGTATATGCTTTTTTGGTATGAAGGATGTGTTGCTTATACGTAAATCTAATTGTAAAGGTTGCAAGTTGGGGTGCTTATCTTTTGAAAAGGGACATCATAGCCATGTCCTTTGCACCAAGAGATACACATGAAGCTCAGGTCCAGTTTGCATTGGAAAGAGGAGTTCCGGCAATGATTGGCATTATGGCTTCACAGAGGACTCCATACCCAGCAAGGGCGTTTGATATGGCTCATTGTTCTCGCTGCTTGATACCTTGGCACAAACTTGGTATTCACACTTATATTATGATGACCCACTATTTTCATTTGCTATCTAATTTAATAATAAGCATATCAAACAATTAGTTACTTAAGTATATATACAATTAAGGCATTAATCATCCTTTCAACGTTGTGCATGAAAATGGAACCGTTTTTGCTTGGAATTCATAAAATGTACGCCTTCATTATTATTCCCCAAAAGAAAAAATAGTTGTGTTTGTTTGAAGCAACAACACTTAATTTTTATTTTTTTGCATTTTTATTACTCATTAATTCTCTAATTTCCATCCCACAGATGGTTTGTATTTGATTGAAGTGGATAGAATTCTCAGGCCAGGTGGCTATTGGATTCTCTCTGGCCCACCTATTCGATGGAAGAAATACTGGAGAGGGTGGGAAAGGACCCAAGAGGATTTGAAGCAAGAACAAGACGCTATTGAGGAAGTGGCCAAGCGCTTATGTTGGGTTAAAGTAGTTGAGAAGGATGACCTCGCCATTTGGCAAAAGCCTAAAAACCACGTTGCATGCGTACAAACTAAACAGATTTACAAAACACCACACATATGCCAATCCGACAATCCTGACATGGCTTGGTAATTCTTTAGATCATTTCTTCTATTAGAACTAAACTTATATACAGTTTCATAACTACTTCTGGTGTTGTATCAACATCAACATCTATCTTCATACATTGTTTTAAAAACATGATGTAGCATAGTTGAAGAATAACTTTATATTTTGACTATACAGAGTTTAATTTTTTTAATTGGTTAGATAAAAAAAATTGTTGAAAAAAATTAATATTTTAAATAAATTTTAATATCTCAAGAGATTAATCTTTAATTTTTTTTTATCAAAAATAAGTTCAATAAAAAGAAAATCATGATTTACTGATTTGATGTAAGTAATTATATATTTTCTCTAAATTCATATATAAAAAAATATTTAAATTTATTGGACTCAAAAATAAATAAATTTTAACTAATTTTATTTTATTTAATGTTATCATTTCAAAAATATTTTTAATGATTATTATTTCTAACAAATATTATGAAAAAATAGTTTAGAAGTATAATTTAGTAAAATCAATAAAATTAAATAAATTTAACTAATTTTTTTAATATGTGTGACATTAATATTTTTATTTGTATGAGTGTAGAGAAAATAACTATTATTAAGACGAAATGTCAATTTTGATAATAGTACTAATAATGTCATAATTATTGTATCTAAATTTTGTGCTTTGTAGCATGGGTTGGAAGACTTTATTGTGTGATTAAAATTCAGTTGTTGATACCATTTTCTTTGTTTAATTGCATTGAAAAGGTACCAAAATATGGAAAAGTGCATAACTCCATTACCAGAAGTTACCAGCGCAGACAAAGTAGCAGGAGGGGCACTAGAAAAATGGCCTAAGCGTGCATTTACCGTCCCTCCTCGAATTAGTAGTGGTTCCATACCAAACATCGATGCGGAAAATTTTCAAAAGGACAATGAAGTATGGAGGGAAAGGATAGCACACTACAAGCATCTCGTTCCTCTTTCCCAAGGAAGATATAGAAACGTCATTGACATGAACGCTTATCTTGGTGGATTTGCAGCAGCCTTAACGAAATATCCAGTATGGGTTATGAATGTTGTTCCTCCAAATTCAGACCATGACACTCTTGGTGCAATATATGAACGTGGTTTTATTGGAACTTACCATGATTGGTGTGAAGCTTTCTCAACTTATCCAAGAACATATGATCTCATCCATGCTAGTAATGTATTTGGCATATATCAGGATAGGTAGGTAAACTTTTGGACATTATCTAACTTTCTAGCTTATGTAATTTCTTACCATGTTATTATGTCTTATGATATGGTTTTGAATGGATTAATTATTGTGTGAGGAAGGTGTAACATTACTCAGATACTACTGGAGATGGATAGAATTTTGAGGCCAGAAGGTACTATTATATTCAGAGAGGCAGTAGAGCTTCTGGTGAAGATTAAAAGCATTACTGATACAATGAGATGGAAAAGCAATATCATGGATCACGAAAGCGGACCCTTCAACCCTGAAAAGATTCTTGTTGCTGAAAAAGCTTACTGGACCGGCGAAGCTAAAGACAAACAAAACTAACAGATAGGGTTGTTATTACAACTTCGTTCTTTTTCCTTCTTTTTTGTATGAATACAGCTCCATTTTCATACCTTTTTGTTTTCCCTCTTAGAAATTAAGTTGTAATTAGATGTTTGATTTGCTTACCTTACATTTTTTTTTTCTTGTCATATTCTTTCTATTTTATTCCCTTATTTTAATGTATTGATTAAAACCTCCCAAATCATTATCTGATTTTGTGACCTATTTATGCTTTACAAAGATAAGATTTTCACTTTTCATTAATGCATTAACAATAGCCAATTTTAATTTTATCATTTAGATAAGAAATTACTATAATTTTTAATTATAAATTATGCTTTTTTATTCTTCGTCTATTAATTTACTTAATTATTATTATGTTATTGATAAAGTTATGGATGCTTAGAATGCAACATTACAAAAAGAAAACTGTAGATCTGTTACCAGAGCTTTTGAATCTTATAAGGAATTTTTTCCCTCCACTACCTCTCTTGTACCAGAGCTATTTAACTTTTCTCTCACAAGATTGACGTTGCATCAGTTAATTTATTAAAATCGATGAAAATCTTTCATTATAGTTTAGCATATATGAGAAATTTTAAGCAAGTTTTAATTGCAGAACACATCAAATTTTCTTTAATACATTATCAAGTAAACAAAAAATTCAATTTAAGGACGTGCATAAATTGATATCAACAGTAAACATCTGGGGGGGGGGGGGGGGGGGGGAAAAAAAAAAAAAAAAAAAACAGAAACCCCCCGGATATAAAAAAAAAGCAAACTTTCAATTTTTTTTTTTATTTAAAACTCTACATT
>JAMLFT010005635.1:0-17245 GCA_026544285.1 Pachyrhizus erosus
AAGATAATTATGTATAATTTTTTTATTAATTTTTTTTAAATTTTTTATAAATTAATTTAATATTATTAACTATTTTAAATAAATAAAAATTTAAAAATATAATTTATTAAAAAATTATACATTATTATACTATCAAATTTTTTTATGATATATGAACTATTAAACTCACTATTATGATATTATTTAATAATATTATTTGATAAAAATACTAAAATAAAATAAAATTTAAAAAATCTCAAAAACAAAAAATATTATTTTTAGAGATTAAAATGATATTTAAGTTATTATTAAATAATTTTATATTAACTATTTTTTAATTCTAACGGATTTCAATTTTAACTTATGGTAAAGTCACACAATCCGGAAGACAAGTAACATTGAAATTTTAATTTTTTTTCGTGAATAAATTGTTATTATGAGTAAGAATCATGTTATTATCTATATTTATATATATATATATATTAATAAAAATTTATATAAAAATTTAAAGAATATTATTAATGAAAAAATTCAATTTAAAAGTTGAGTTTAATAAAGATAAAACATATACAAGATAAGTTTCTTTTAATTGTTGTGAATATGAAATTCGCACTTTATTGTTTTTTACTTGAATAAAATTTTATTTAAAAGAAAAATTAATTTAAAAAGGTAATCATTAAAATCTATTTCCTAAAAGAAATTATGAGATTGAATCAAAATATTTTAAAAAAAAATCTCTATTATCAATATCAATTTTAGTTATTTGAAGCAAGACATATTGCAAAACATATATGGAAGTAAAAAAAAAGAAAGACACATAAAAGAAGGAAATGTTTAACAAATAAGTAGAAAAAAAAATATTTCTTAAATAAGAAGAAGAGACATAGATAAAAGATGAGAGATAATGAATAACCAGACAAATATAATTTTAAATAGATAAAAGAATTTAACAAAAAGACTGATTAAATAAAAAGATTTTTTTAAATAATACACATATATTCAATATAATTACTCTATATGTCTTACATTATTTTTTTAATAATAATAAAATATATGAAATTTATCCTTATTTCGATTTAATTTTTTTTATATTTTTTTCTCTCTAATAACAATTTTATATATATTATTAATATGGTACTTATATTCTATTATTTAGAAGGACAAGTTCATTTAACCCAAATTACATGTTTTTATTTAGAATGAACAATAAATATATTTCGTTGAAAATAATTTTATTTGACTTAAAAATATTTACAAAATAATACAAACAACTATTTAAATGTTTCACATACATAATTTCCCATAACTGCCAGCAAGTTTACTAACATTAAAATAAGATGTTGGGTAACGTCTGAACCCCACAAATGAATTAAACTACACTCATCATTAATATATTTTGATGGCCATAAGTCACTGCCACTGAATTTATGGCGAACCTACTGCACTCAATTATAACTATGTCCCCCCACGTATTCCAGTACCTGCTGTGACTCTTAATTTATAAAATTATATAAATTTGATTATATTTTTAATCTTTAAAAATTAAAATAAATTTAATTTTAACTTTTTATATTTAAAAAATATTATTTTAATTTTTAAACATTAAACTTAAAAGATTAATTTTAAAAAAAATATATTTTAATCTATTAAATTTAATATTTAAGAACTAAAAGTGTATTTTTAAAAATTAAAATCAAATTTATCTCAAAAACTAAAAATATAATTAAATTAATTATATGTATATATATATATATACACACACACACGTGCGCACGTGCAATACGGACTAGTATTATTTTTCTTTCAGAAAATTTTAAAACATAAAAATCTAACAAAAAGAAAATTAATTTAATATTTTGAAAATTTGAAATTAACATAAAATTATTGTAAAAAAATAAAAATATTCGTGTAGCATTTTTCTTTTCGGATTTGATTGTTCGTATTTAAATTAGGTCCATCAATAATGAGTATTCCAGTGTGAGGGTGGAGCAATGAATACAGTCACGCTGCACATAGCCCATCCATAACCACCCGTTAACACCGATGCCCTGATTTGAGCTCAACTTCACACAATCACTATCCATGCATGTTCGCATTATTTTCAAATTTCCATAATTTATTCGTTTTTTGTCTTACTCATCAGGAGAAAATCAAAATACTATACTACAAATTTGTTAATTATCATTAATCTAGGTCAGTGTTTTTACTTAAATATAAAGATGCATATCCAATTCTGATAAAGCTTTTAAAATGGCCTGTTTTAAGAGTTTGTTAAATTTACAGGTTACTCAAGGTTTATAGGTTACTTTAGTTTTTTTTAAAAAATAAATTAAATATTGATACATTATTAATGTAAATTATTTATATCATTACATAAGTTTGTGTTAACAGGTTATTTAATAAGTTTAATTATGTTAATATTTGTATAATTACATTTTTAAATTACTTATAAAAATAATATCTTCGTTTTTTGGTTGTGAAAATAATATGTTCTTATATTTTAAAAGATTATAATTGAGTTTTTCAAATTATGAATCATTTGTAAATTGGTCTAGGAGTATTGTTTATGAAACCTTGCTTTAAAGACTTCAAGAACCTATTTTATTTTTAAAATGCAATATCTATTTAATCTTTTGTAAAATAATTCAACAACCTACTAATTAATTTAACCTTTTTATATTAAATGTCACATTCATTAATTGAGTAGTCCATGTATTAATAAAGACATTGACTTTAAGCGTATAATGTATCAAATAAAATACTATCTTAATTCAAAAAAATAAAAATAAAATTCCACCTTGATTCATGTAATTCATTTTTATAAACTTATAATATAAAAAAATTACATTTCATTATAATGCTAAAATATTATTTAATAAATTTGGTTATTTTTGTATTTACTTAAAATATTAAGTTCATTAATAATATGCTTGATTTTTTATTTCGCCTAATAGATATGTGTTGAAATCAAATAATAATTTATTATTTTAGTTCTAATTTCTAAAATTTGACATGAAATCAAAGTGTAACGTTAAATTAAGTAACTATAATTTAATTAGTTAAATGAATAATATATATAAGTTGTTATAAATTTTTCAATATTAAATTTGATTATTGGTTATTGGAAAAAGGAAAAGTGTAATGTTAATGTAACTCTAAACACCACTAAATGATGTAACATGTGGATTTAAATACAGTTATCAACCTTTTTAATTGACAATGTTAAATTAAATTAATTCTTAATTTATGTAACTTAATTTAATTATTAATTTTGTATTATATTGTATATGTGTTGACTACTTAAAGTATTATATTTAATATTAAATAAAATAAATATTTATAAGTTTGATATATTTTATATATGTTGTTTGAACTGAAAATGGAAGGGATGAAAGCGGGTAGTGTGAGAAGGAGGTAATGGTTGGTAGTTTGATTGGAGCGAAAGATTAAAAAATGTTTTTCGATCTCAGCGGAAAGAATTTCAACTTAAAAATGAGACGAAAGTAAATGATATGGTGAAACACGTTTTCCAAAATCATCTATGTATATTAAAAATAAATAACTAATAATAAATATAATATAAATAATAATTTTAAAAATAAAAATAAATAAATAATATTAAAAATAAAAACTATAAAAGATAATATATATGATTAATAATAAAATAAATAATAATTTATTCTTTTTTATCGATCAAACTACTTTAATTTTGTTATTTTATTTCACTTCAATTAAACAACTTTATTTTTTATTTTTATTTTACTTTTTTTTTAATCTTCACACTTTTATTTTTTTTATTCATTTCAACCAAACACAATGTAAATAAAAATAAAGAATTAAACTTTCACGATCAATATGTCATATATAACTTGTAAGGATTTTTGGATAACTGTTGCTTAAGTTTTGTAGACTATACTTGTTCCCAATCTCATTGAGACATTACATATTTAACTTTGAATTTGAAAATTTAAAACTATAATTTTAATTAAAGATTACCTTTTATAAAAAAAATTTGTTCAAATCAGTTTAAAATTTTAAATAGAAAAATAATACTCTACCAATCATTATAGACTTAAAGTTAGTTTACCAAATTTATTTGTTAGTCAAGGAATGAATGCATCATTTATCATACTAGTGAGACTTTTTTAAACATTATATTCCTGACCCTCTTCAAGTAATTAATTAAAATTTATTAGTTTTTTGTGAATCTTACTTTACTTTTAAATTAAGATAAATAATAATTAAATGAAGAACAAGATATACAAAAAGGAATAATTTTTAATAAATTTTAATTAATCATATAGAGAATATTTAAAAAAATGTTATTAACATTTTTATTAGTTATAAAAAAAATTAAAAAAAATGAAAGAAGTGAGTGATCAACAACACAATTATCCATCTAATTATAGTAATAAAAGAGAATAATTTGAATTGAATTGGATTTTTAAGAGTAAATGAATACATTTTAGAGAATAAAATATTTATAATTATCAATTAAAAAAATTAACGTTGATATTACAATAAAAAAATATATAAAATAAATTATAAAATTATTAAAGTTTTAATCGATATTTTTATTAATTGATAGTTATAGTTATATTTTATCTTTGAAGTTGTGCGTTTCTCATTGTAAAAATATTAAATCCTTTAAATTTAAATCATTATTTTGTTGTATAATATTAATATTAAAATTATAATTTATTACTTTATATATACTATCTAAATGTCACTCTCTCTACACCGACTTTCGTGAATTGAGTCGAATCATTAATGTTAAACGTCAACTGATATATAAGCATAACATATATAGTTGTTAAAAATATTTCAATAAGAACATAAAATGTTTGTGCATGGTTTTAGTATGAAATTATCCTATTTCAAACGTTGACTCAAACATGGTATGTAATAGTATAGTTATGTTAAATTTCAAACTCCATTGCCACTCGTGGTCCATTGCTGCCTAACTTTTGTGGACCCGTAGAAAAATTGATGTTAATTTTACATTATTTATTGCATGTTTAAGGTATGAGTTTTCAATATATAATGACATTTTAAAGAATATTTGTGTAATTTTAGTTTAATTTTAGTATTCCTATAAATATTGTTAAAAATTCAAAATGATTAGAAGGGGAGAAATAAGAATAAAAATGATAATAGAATTCTAAAAAAAATTTCATATTTTGATGAGAATATAAGCTTACTCTCACTCATTTCCCATATCCCATTATAAGAATAAAACTAAACAATACAAAATAATAATATTTTTTCATATATAAATAAACGACTCCCAAGAATAGTTTTTTAAAGCTCATGATAAACATGATAAACATTAGTTCATATTTTAAAGAATAAATTTTTAAATCTTGAAACAAATACTTTTATAAATTTAATTTTCTTTATGTCTTTTCATCACATTTTTTTTTCTTTTCTTTCCATCCATGTTTCTCTTAATTAAAAACTTTTTTCTTTCTTTTCTGAATCTGTCTCCTAATAAAAAATAAAAATTGTTATAAAAAATGTTGTTGGAGTATAATTATGGATCCTTTAAACTATCACATATTGATTAAAGTTTGATGAATGAATCAAAGTGAAACGTTAAATAGAAACAAAAATTGCCCGGGAAACCATCAGAACTAAATCTTTCAAACAGAAATCGTTGACGCGCTAATTCACATATGCTAACTGATATACAATACGATGATAAGGTTAATTAACAAGAATAGCTTAACCACTAACGTTGACTTGAAATCCTGAAAATGAAACTGTATTAAATGAAGCTAAGGTGGGTAAAGCTGAAAAAAAGAGACTAAAGCGATTAACTTGTACTGATTAAGCACAGGAAATAGCGATTGCGGTGGGAGTGAAGCGCTCCGACGCTGACCTTCTGACGAAGGAAGAGATCTCCGGTGAAAGTGCAGCGATCTCAAATTCTGGAAGTTCGGGGATGGTGGAGAGAACAGGCCCAGACTTATCATAAACCACGTAGAAACGCTCTTTGGAGTATTTATCTGGCACTTGGAAACTCAAACTAGTGCTGGGGGTGGATTTGTTGTTATTGTTATTGGACTTGAAAACGGAGCGAAGGAGTTTCTGAAAGGAGCGAGACAAGTTGAAAGGCTTTCGCGATGACATCACCGTCGAAGGTACTGGAGGTTGCTCTGGCAGCGCGTGAAGTGAACCTTCCGGTAAATGAGGCATGGAAAGGCTTCTACTTATAGCTGAGTCCAGTTGTCGTTTGAAGGAGTTGAGCTCAAACGAGTCATACAGCGTGCTGCCACAGTCCCACAAATTACTAGGATACGCTAAAACTTTCTCCATAATGCCTTAAGCTTGTTTCTTGTTTGTGCCCTGCCAAGAATCCTGTGAGACTTTTTTGTTTGTGCCAAAACTAAATTAAATAGGATGTAGAAGATTAGAGAGAGAGAGAGAGAGAGAGAGAGAGAGAGACAGTGACGTCTCTTTTAATCGCTTTTGTATGGTTGGTGAAGGATCAAACGCGTTAGTCATGACTAGTCACCAGAAAACGGTTTCCATCCTTACTCCTTATAAGCTTTTTCACGTCCGGCATATATAGACCATATATAAAAATCCCTTCCTGTTAACTTTCCATGCATTTTCTAAATGCTACCTACATATTGGTCAGATACAGATATTTCAGTTACAGATCAGCTTTCATTTTTTTTTAAAACTTTATTGCATTTTTCAACCGTGTATGATTCATATGATACTTTAAGAAAGTAATATAATATAAATAAACGAGAACTTAACAGGTGGGGAAACGGGATAGTGAAATCTAAACAGAAATTAGACTGCTACAAAAATTTTGTATATATACAAAGTTATATAATAAAAAAAGAAATAGTAAGAGAACCAACTGTATAAGATATGATCATTAATGCAATAGAAATAGAGGTGCTTGTTACCTGTTGATGGCAATTTTCATGGATGATGTTATGCACGAGTTGTCTTAAAATATTATGCCATTTGAGATGCATGCTTGTAAGTTTTTCTTTGAGTTTAAGCGAATGGAGGTTTAGAAAGTTGAAACCAAACAGGCGAGAGTGTGAATGTGAATGTATTTGTTTTGCCATGGCTGGACGTAAGTGTTGCTATCCGATTATGCTTTCGCTTATTTTGATTTGAATGTATTGCTTGGATTGATAGCATACTTAGACTAGTATTCTAGTTTTACATTTGGTATTATAGCATAATTTTGCCTCTACATATTGTATGTTATGTTTGGAGTTGAAAATTTATAATTGTGGACATTGTATTATAGAGGTTTTTAATCCAAACTAAAAATAAAAATAAAATGAAATTTGATTTTCTTAACTTTTTGTGATTTAAAGCGCTTAATTCAATGTTAAAAATATCTGAAAATTGTCAAATTTTCCTTCAGATGACGATCGGGTCAACGTGACCCAACTCAAGTTTGGAGATGACCAAAACATAGGAAATTGTGGCATTTCAAATATTGTGCAACGTCAATATGAAACACATATACTAGTGTGGTTCCACAACAAACTAAGTTTTCAATATTAATTACTAGGTTTGTGAATTTGATCTCGCGTGAATTACACACGTATAGTTTCTTAAGAATATATTATGATCTGTTTGATAAATTTTAATGTATTTATGTTTAAATTCGGTATTTAAGAATGCAATATTAAGTTAAATATTTTATATACATTAAATATAATTATTTGTATATATTATTTATTGAATAATTATAAACATAATTTATTTGCATATTTTTTCAATTTGTGTGTACGGATTTATGATTATTATGTATGTAAAATTATGTTAAATAATATTTATGGAATGTTATTTATGTAGTGTATCTACAAGAATCATGTTACAACATTAAAGCCAAAAATGATCTTGAAACCTGGGATACCAATAACAATAATTAGTGATCTAATAAATGTGGACTACCCATAAATGGCACAATCTATAAAATATTTTTGTGATAATCAACTAAGTAATTGATCAATATGATAATTACTAAATTTATGATTTTTATTTTTTAAAATATTTAATGTTAACTTAATTATCATTTGACATTTGATTATTTATATATTGATATTTTAATAATAATTTTTTATAAAAATACATGCACTTTATAAATGTATTTCCTATCATTTTTATCAAATTCCAATTGTTATTATTTATAAATTCAAATTTTTATTCTTATTGTTTTTTCATTAATGAAATTTTTTATTAAATTTATGAGATTTATCACGACTTATTATTTATTTTTAGTTAATATTAAAATTATCCTTTATAATTTATTATTTTTTGAAGTACTTTATAATTTATTATTACACTTTTTGTTATATAACGTTTTATAAATGCTCTAAAATGACATGGTTGTCTAAAAGCTGGATCCTGTATGAAGAGAAAACGGCACAGATGGGCTCGGCCCAATGGAATGAAAGCGTGGGTGTTTTGATAACCCGTGATTCCATTATAGCTTAAAAAACATTTTAATAATGCTGTCAAAAAAATGTTTTAATAAATTGATGACATAAAATTAAGAGTTTACCACCGTTAGTTTCAATTAATAAAAAATATGTTAAATATAATTTTAAAAATAATTACTGTTTTTTTGTCCTTATTATAATATTTAATTGACTAATTTATCAAGATTAAAAGATTTGATTATTTTAATTGAAAATAATAAATTTATTTTAAATTAATATTTTTTAAAAATTATTTCTTAAATAAATTTAATAAATCTTAATGGATCATATTTTTTTCATTATCATGTCGTTTTAAAATTAACTTTAATAAATATATTTTTATAAAAAATAATTAACATAAGAGACATTTTAAATTAGTTTTTATAAAAAAAATAAATAACACTTTTTTAATTTTAACCTGATAATAATCAGGGCCAGTATAAATTTTAGCTTTAATAATTTGTAATTGAATACGAATGTAAAAAAAATACACTTTCAATATATTTTAATTAAGTTTTAAAATTAATGCTAAGTAAATATAATAGGATTAATTATAAATTTTATCATCTAATTTTTATTTTATGCATTTTATCTATTAAGTTTTTAATTTTTATGGATTTTATCAATATTAATTTGTTATTAAAATAAAATTTTAGTTTTTTGAAACGTTGTCGTTTTATTACCAATATAATGATAAAATGAACTAAAATTAAAAAATTATGATGATAAATTCCATTAAAATTAAAACATATGTTAGTAATTGTGAAAAAAAATTAAGTGATAAAATATACAAAAATTAAAAACTTTAATAATAAAATTTGTAAAAAAAAAAACTTAAATAATAATAATTAAATGATAAAATATACCATTAAATTCATGTAATAGTAACTAAAGATAATATGTAGGTAACCAGAATAGAGAATTAATTCATTCCATTTACAAGGAATAATCATTCTCCCGCCCGATCAAGGAATGATTATTATCGTCCATGACTAAACAAGACTTGGAAGGTTATATGATTTTTGCATGCCAATAAAGTGAATAGACCAAAACAACAACAACAAAATGAGCATCCTTGTGAAGTACTGACAATACCACTTGACTCTATACTAAGGAGGAAGCATACTTTCATGATTACAGGCTCCGTGTCCCGAGCTTAGCACTAGCACTTAGTATTAGGACAAAAAAATGCTTGGGACATTGTTTCTTTAATCTATCAACTTTCTCCCGCTTTCGCAATTAAAATGGGCTTTACAATGACCCACATTTTGGAAACAAGTTCTTGCTCTCGCATAATTTTTGTATCCATTCGCTCAATCAACAACATCATCGCTAAAGAGCGTAAATTGGTTAGCATCAAGAACCAATTTCCTTATAGAAGAGAATGCGCCCATTATTCCAACACCCGTGAAGACCACCATAATTGAGGTGTTAACCCAATAAGTGAAGGATGATTTTGGAGGTTTGTATGTCCTGTTGTACAAAAGCATAGGAAGAACAAAATCTAGAGGGATGAAACCAATAGCACCAACCACACCGTTAATGTCTCCAAAAAATGGCAGCATAGCTGCCACACACCCACAGAATATCATGTAAATTGTTCGAAGAATTATGCGAGGAATAAGATTTCTTTTGGAAAACATCCCCTGATTCGCATCACCTGACTTCTTCTCCATTATCTCATAAGCGACTTGAGAATAAACCTGTTATATGTTGAGATGAATATTTTAGTCATTTATGATTATGATTTTCCAACTACCTCCCGAGGAATAAAATAAATACTTGATTTTACTTTTGTTGTTTGTTATCCAGCGTGATTGTGTAATTTTTGTCCAAACTGTTAAATTAATCAAGTCCTTTTGTATTTTTTTTAACGTGGTAGTGTGGTGCTGATTTGACGCTACACATAACTGAGGTGAGCCTCTAATACTAACATGACAGTACACGCGGAAATAACATGAATGACTAACAAATCATGAACTTCATTGGCACTAGGAAAAAAAATTACCTGATTTATGTAATTGAAAATAAGTGACTAAAATTATATAATTGTGATAATTAAGAAGTAAAAATGGAAGTAAGCTTAAAATAAAACAACATCTACCAAAACATAAGGAATAGTGATTGATGATGGCCCATTCTACAAAAGAGAAGAACTTCCTGGGCTTACCAGGCCAATGGCAAAGAGCTGGAGAAGAACAAAAATGACTGCAAGGCCAAGGACCCAAGTTGGAGCCAAAGATGGTCCATCATCTGGCATCAGACTGTTGAAAATGTTTGAACTAGACTTGTTTCCAAATATCCAATATCCGGAAACTGCAGCTGAGTAGAATGTCACACCAATTACAGCATAGCACATACTAAGGCCTTTTACCATCTTCCCAGCGGTAGGAGGCGCCAAAGTTGCCTGTATTCAAAATGATATTTTCAAAGTCAGATAAAGAAGTATTTATCAAATAGGGTAGTTTTACACGCTCTAGGCAAAGGTGACTCTACACTGAACTTTATCTTATGAAGGAAGTTGAGATAAATAGTTTTAACAAAAAATAAAAAATGTGGTCAGTTACTTGTATTTCAGGTAATATGCCATTCCCAAATATTGCTGCAAGTATGGAGATGGAAGTGAATGCGCTGAAAGCTCTTGAAGACTTCTTAGGTTCTAAGGAATAGTCCCTTGGAGGGGCGTTATTCGATGTACCTGCAAAATGGTTGGAAGTTGATTAAATAATTGAAACATTTCAAATAGAAGTCAGGCACCCAAATGTGGAAACTACCCAATTATGTCTTGTACTATTTGAAAATGTGATTATCAGCTTTCATGGAAACGCCAAGTAAATGAACTTTCTGCTTTAGTCAAGAATTATAATGTTCCTACTTCCAATTGAACTTTATCGACCACTTATTGCAACAACTTCTGGTTAGTTAATTGAATAAAAAGATCATCGATCAAGAACTGGAGTCTAGAATTGAATGTACAGTTCCTGTGCAATCGTGTACCAAATGAATCGAATGAAAAGTTTTTGCCCTACAAGGTAGTCCTAGTGACAAATTATGCAACATCTATGATTAATGTCACTATTCATTATTACTGGTGTATCCATAATAGCGCTCGCGTGCGCACACACAAAACTCAATAGAACCAATATACGTCTGAATGTTTGTAATAAATGAATTGAACGGGTAAAGAGTTGGTGATACCTGCATGAATGCAGGCAGCAACCACAAGAGTTGTGTAGCCCAGGCTGAGAAACAACGAACACAAGTTGATGTGTCTCAGGGAATGGAAAGTGGGAAGCTGAGATAGAATTATCATTATCACTGTCACCATTGATATAAACTGGTACAATTTTAGGGATCCATGTGGTGAAATACTGGAATACAGGATCTGTGACAATATATGAAAAAACCAAGAGGTTAATTGACTAAATTAAACCTTGAAATATGATTACCAAGATGGCAAGATCATTAATTTAACACGTGTATCAAAATCATTAAATTGTTTATTGTGCTTGCATAAGAACATAAATGCCAGATATTTTTCGACATCTCTTACCAATTAATAAGTTCATTAACTTGGAATTAATGTTAGTCAGATATTTCGTCCAAGATGCTTAACCAGAATCCAGTACTGAGAGTTAAAAAAGTTGTTATCTATTTCGCTCATTTATCTTAACTAAATTTTTTATTAACTACTAAAATATATTAACTAGTTGAGTGAATAAAAATGTTTAATAAATAACAACAAATATATTTTTTTATTAATAGATATTTTCAAAGTGCACGTTAACAAAAACTAATTTTTTATGTCTAACAAAATAAGCAGAAAGAAATTGGTAGATAATGGTTAACAAGTAATAAACGGACAAAGATGAAAAAGGAAAATGCGAAGCCAAAACCTCAAGGCATTGGCCCGCAAGTAAGATTGCTCCTACGCCAATCCCACAGTTGATCGCTGTTTGTATGAAGGTTACAAAATAGAACATCCATCCCGACCCTGCCACAAACAAAATCGCAACAAACAAATTTAAATTAATTTAAGCTTACATAAGGTTACCATTTCTAAACCTTTGACTAGTAGCAGTGAATCATGTTCTCAACTGTTATCCCCGAAATCATGTTCTCAACTGTTATCCCTAAGATCTTATGCAGAGTTGGATACAGGTGGCAAAATAATATTTTGGATAACTATCAATATCTCCAATAAGTAGCTGGGGCAACCGAAGTTTGTATCACCAGTAAAACGTACATGTTTTCAGTGTATACATTGATTCGCATTGACGCACGGACCCCATCTTCGACTAAAAAGGCGGCAAAACTAGAATAATTATGTACATCTATTTATTTTTCCTTCCATTTCAATTTCAATTTTTTGTTCTCGTTACATCACTTGGTATACCTACCACTTTTTTTTTTCTCTATTTTTTATTTTCTATGTATCTTTTCTTTCCTATAAATCGACCCCAAAATAGGGTGGTTGTTTAAATTGATCCGTGGAAGTATCGGTTGGGGGTTGTAAATAGTTATAACACTATGGCCATGCGTATTGAAAGGGAAATCTGATGATGTTGATAACAAAACTTACAAAAGTGACCATTTTTATGAAACTTATATACAGTTTTGGAAGACTTTTCAGCACCGTACTCGATTTAAATTTCCATTTTTATAGCTCAAAGTAATGAGACGTCAGTTTAAATTGAAAAACAGTATACAAAAAGTTAGCTTTAGTTATTCATTTAACCCTATACTTATAAAATCTTTATGTTTAATTACCCATATATTTTTAAGTCGTTTTAGTGGTTAAATAAATATTTTTTTAATGTATTTTAGTTTATAGAGCCTAAATCAGATTAAAAAAATGAATGTGTAAAGAGGAATTAAATTGAGTAATTAGGAAGTATTAAGATTTTGCAATAGAGTAAATGAATAATTAAAAAAGAAAAAAAAAATGGAAAGCAAGTGATTTGCAAAGAGTAATTATATTGACCGAAAACGTCAGCGGCGAGTTCACGAAAGCGGATGTGGCGGCGACCGGCTTTCTCACAGTGATGAAGGATGTGGGACATGAGATAGTAAGCGTAGAATGTGACGACTCCCATCGCCGTTAGGCAAAAGAGACCCAACTCCCAGCCCAACCCTCTCAACGCATACGGTAGCGTCAGTATGGTGGGACCCACAATGGCCGTTGTTAAATGGAAACCCGCGTGCCACCATTGACCTATGCCACCATGAACAGATCATATACATAGTAATTTGAAAACAATTCTGATTTCATGAATTGGTTAAATATTGGCGGTGTTACCTTTTGATTGAAGGACAAAATTGGCTCCGGCGTCCTTCTCCGGGAGTGCCATCACATCAGTGGCCGTTGTTCCTGGACTAAACCATAACGAACCAAGTCTTACTGAGAAAAATCAAATCAAATCAAATCAAATATGTATCGATGCAATGCAAGTAACTAACTACCCAAGAATCTTTCTTTCAGCCTTCTATATATTACCACACTGTACCAGGGCTTATTTAACTTCTGAAGTTGCTATTTTACACAACCAACCTCGTGCGGATCTGGCCAGATTGAAAGACTCACTCAATTACAATTACTTTCTTTCTCTTTTGTATTTCATAACCATCTCAACAAACAAGGAAAGATTTTTGCTCAAGGAGATTATGGATGGAATAATCTCCATGTCATTAAGAATGATCATGAAACGTAGCTGATTTGTTCATCTCTGCCAAGATTTGAATATCCACTACACGTTGTTGCTACTTCCTATATTTATATGGCCCGGCCCACTTCACCATCCAACTTTGAAGAGATAAAACCCATAAAATTGTCACAAAGGAGTCTACTAAGATTTCTAAGCTGTCCAATTTCTTTGGATAAATATAATTATACTTGTTAACTGAAAAAAAAAAAAATAACTAATATTTTAATAAACTCATATTTCATAGTAGTAATTTATAACATACGTGTATGAAATGGTCTTATTTTAAATTAATTTTGATAAATTCTAATTTTAAAAATTTAAATCGATATAAGTATATTTTTAAAGGTTAAGTAAAGTTGATGCATTTTAAGTATAAGTATGAGTTACTTTTCATATAATGTTAAAAAATATTTTTTAATGACTGTGTATTACTAATAAGATTTCTTAACATAATTAATGATTAATATTTTACATAATATAGTATTATACTTATATTAATTAATATTATTTATTTTAAAATATATATTATGAAGTATATTTAGTTTTAGTTTTACACTTTTATAATTTTATAAATTAATTATATGTGTACTAGAGGGTTTAGTTCAATTAATTAATCTTGAATTATAAATTATTAATATATTTTTTATTTCTTATGGATAAAAAAATTAATTACATGTAATATTAAAATTGATATATTATATTAACAAATGAGATTTATATATTATTATTTCATTCCTATTTAAACTTCAAATAAATTATTATATCAAAATTATGAAACAGATATGAACAAAGATTGTTTTAATTAATATTCTTAAGTTTAAGTCCTGAACATATAAAAAATAATATTCAGAATCATTAAAAAAATTATTTATTAAAAATATTCCTACATCTAAATTAAAAACTTTTTTAAATCATCAAATGTAATTTTAAGTGGTTAATGTATATAAAAAATAATAAATTATTTTAATACAATCACATAATACAATTTATAAATTTAATTTATATTATAATATAATTTATAAAATAATATAATTTATAAAATTAATTCATGACAATAATTAAACAAACTTCACGTGCATTTATATTACTTATTAAATATGTTACAACATCATCCTTTTATTACAATTTATTCCAATTGATTTTATCTCACTTATTTTAATAGTAGACACAATTTTTTGTTATCCCTTTTTAATTTAATTAATTTTTATGTCTAAATAATAATTCAAAATTATGCATAAAGATGTAAAAAAAATCTAAGTTTTTTTATATCTATATTTCAATTATCAAAATCTTTGTACTCGAATATTATATTTTACTAATTAATTAAATTTATTATATATATATATATATATAACATTAACATATATATATATATATACATGCACTCATTTTTATTAATTTTTATAGATAATTATCTATTTCATCTCATTCATGTATAAGTACATATTTACCTTACCTATTGCAAATTTTTTGTAAGTATTTATAAGGTGCGAGTAAAATTGACACTCCAATTTTAAGTTCAAGTCCTTCATGTTTGAATAAGATTATCTTTCATGAAATATACATGTGATTTATATAAAAAAAATAAATGATTTTTTTATTTTTATTTAATATTTTTTAAAATAAAAAATAATTAACAACTTAATCTTTTATTTATTTTTATAAGTATTATATAATTCTCATGATTTAAAGATAAACAATATTTTCTCTTCATTGTTTTCTGAAAACTTTCTTCTAAAACTTAAGACAATAATCTTCAAGATCTGTTTGGGCGTCTGGTATTGAAGCCGAAGGCAAGCCGGGGATGACGCGTTATGAATTAGAAACATTAATCTCAGCTTAGAATGGGTAAAATACAAAATTATACAGACCGAAAGAAAATTAATATAGCAAGATACGCATGGACTTCGTTTTGGTTTCGAAAAATAAGTAAATCATAAAAAATAATTAAGCTAGCGCTCAAGTTGTTTGTCAAGAAAAACAAATTAAAATATATGGATAAAGTGAGGGCAAAATAAAATGAATGACTGTTTTGAAAAGATTTTTGCCACAAGCGGGAAATTTTTATATTTTCAAGCACACGTTTATTCTAAAGATAAAACTAGTTTCGCTCGTACGACCATTTCAAAGTCAAAACATAAAACAAAACATTTTTATATGTCAGAAGTAATAAAGCCATAAGCTATTTAGTTTTTTTTTTTAAATTATTTATGTAATATTGAATTCTATGCTTCTGCATATTTGAAACATTAATGTGTTCATACGCTTCGTGAATGCTTATCCGTTTTAAGAGTAAGAATAGAATTTCTTCTTCTTCTTTTAAATCAACATAATAAATTGCAAGGTTAATAGTAATTATTTGAAAATATGTTTGCAGCCTTCGCTATTTATATTGTGACTCACTTTTACTAATAGTATTTAGATAAGAGAAAAAATATGTATAATAATATATTTATTTAATTAAAAAAAATAGAAGAAAAAGAAATATAAATAATTTAAGATTTTGTTAAATATGTATTTAATTTTATCTCAATTTTTAACCGTTGATAACATAGTTATTTCTGCAGTCATGTTTCTAATTTTTATTAATTTTATAAGGGCTGTAAAATGAATGGAAGGATAAATATTAATGGAATCCTTTGTCTCTCAATAAGTCTATAACTAACGATAATCCACATTCACAATGTATCGATATGATCATAACGTGACAGGGATTTTCTTTTATTTCAAAGTCGTGTAGTTTCTGAAGTTTTTCTTTTTCTTAAGGAATTTTGACATCATCAAGAAAAAAGAAAAAAAAAATCAGTTAATATAATCACGTGAAACGCTTCCCCCTTTCTCCCTCCTCTTTAAATTATTATTCTTTTTTAATTTAAATATATTTTTATACATATAAAATAATTTATTTTAACTTTATTATTTAAATTATTAATTTTTTATTTTAATACTTCATATTTTGTTATCTTTAGTTTTATTATTTACTATTAATTTAATTTCGTTAAGTGATAATATAATAGATGATTTATAGAAAAAATTATCCAATAATAAAAAATATATATATATGATATAATAAATTATTTTTAATTAATTTTTTTTATT